>JAAGVU020000032.1:4546455-4561579 GCA_011763525.2 Mormyrus iriodes
GTTGAGGTCATAGTGACCATTACCAGACTAGTTTGCAGCAAGTGTGTGTGTGTGTGTGTGTGTGTGTGTGTGTGTGTATATATATGTAATATATATATATTAAATCGGCTACAGCTTCGAGTATCTTGATAATGGCGTTTGAATTATGTATCAGAGCCAGAGGATTTTATTTACAGTACATTTCCCTGTAGTGTACTTTGGTTTTACTGCATAGGACATATTACAAAGGTTGGCTATTAAATTGCAGTTAAGAGTTAACCTTAAATCTGATATAGAAATTGGAGTGTATAATTAAGGTGCAGTTTAATGGCAGCATTTACATTACTATTCAAAAAGTCATTCCAAAAATGGCCGTAATATCAATATAATAATACGCTCTTGCGTTTGGACAGAACAGATTGGAGTCTCTCTGTCCACAGGGACAACAGGAATGCGCAGGTGCAAGGGTCTCACAGAGGACAGCAGGGCTGAGATTAAGGCCATAGAGCGTCCTCCGTAAATCTGTCATGGCAAAGTGAGATTATTTCAGCGTGAGGGATGGGTATTTCTTTTTATAGAAGCCCCTCCTCCCCCAAACTAATGCACCTTTAATCTCGTCAGGGATAAAAAAAAATCTTTAAAGGGTACTGCAACTGATTTCTCTTTGCTTATTAAAATGTGCTGGTGATTTTAAGGTTACTCTCTTTCAGCTGCAGCCTAAACAGCAGTTTATAATATTTACAGTTTAAATAAATGGAGACAGTAGCCCTGCAGCAGACTGGTAGCTTATTGTGTAGCTCTGGCGCCTCAGACCTCCAGGATTTGGTCTTTGAACCCTGTTCCTGCTCTATGTGTGTTGTCTTGTCTTCACATACGCAAATTAAAATCAATGAGGTGTATTTTTTGTTTTTCCATGTATGGGGTAGGAAAGGTGCTCATGCTAGGTATGTTCTGTTGTATACAGTGATGAAGACCTGAGCTTTAGCGAGTGAAGGAGCAGATTTGAATGGCACTGCTGCAGGCTGGACACACTGAAAGGTGCCTTCAATGATGATGTAGGTCAGGGTTCCCCAATCCGGTCCTCAGGGACCCACAGACAGTTCACATTTTTGCTCCCTCCCAAGGGAGCAAAAACATGGACTGTCTGAGGGTCTATGGGGACCAGACTGGGAAACCCTGCAGTGTCGTGCGCAGAAAGCATCAGATGGACAAACTGTGTTTGTTGAAATGCCCTGCCTTGTAGTATCCACGTACGCATGTGTGGTATTGTGAACATGCAGACTTTATAGAATCTATCACAAAAGATTCTATCATGCATGGCTATAGAAAAGCCTTATAAAGTTACAGAAGCATTAACTTGTTATATAGCATATAACAATTTGATGATATGTGCATATTCGCTAATTCTCTCCATCTGGTGCAGCACACATAGAAGCTCACCTCACTGTTGAAAAGCCACCCGAGCATAAGGCGTTTTAAATATGTCTGCAGAAAAGTACTTTACTTTATTTTCAAAATAATTTTCTTTTTGGCTATATGAACTTCACTGTAATAAGAAAAAAATATTTGTGGAGGCTGGATTCAGCTGGTCTTCTTTGCATATCTGACCATTTTCAAAGCTTATCCAGCTGGCTTCCCAGACTGTTGTGTTTCTCTGTGATTCAGGATCAGAGTCACTGTTAATGAGTCTTAGGATAATGAAGGACTAACGAATGCGTATTGCATTAAGAATGTGTGTCTCACACTCAGTGTCACTGTTTAAAATGTTAACAGTTGTAACGTATTTGCAGGCACTACTTTCATTACCTTTTCAAAAAATTTCGAACAGCGGATTTTAACTTTTACATGTGAGCATTATCATATTTCCCCGCCCCTGGACTCTCTCCATTGGCTCCTGGTCTATTTTAGGGCGCTTTTTCACCGCACGCAGTACCGTGCTTTTGGTACGGTACTTTTGGTACTTTCCCTTTTCCATTGACTTCCAGTCGAGTATCAGTTCCAAAAGTTCCAGCACCTAAAGTGCCAAACCAGCTGGGGTACTTCTTCGGTACTACGGGACTTTGGGGTGGGACTTGAAACATCGTCTTTGTCGATTGGTTATGCAAATAGCCTGCCTCTGAAACACCAACGCTGCCTCTAAAACAGCTGCGGACTCAGAAAACAACAATAAACAAAGTAACAAAAATAATAATAATTGCGATCTGGTCGGAAAAACGGATACAAAAAAGCTTTCAGATCTATAAGTCCTTGAATGGATCATCACCACATAGTATCTACATCCCATCATCCCAGCAAGGCCCCTTAGGTCCTCTGCCCAGATGCTGTCAAATGTCCCAAGATCAAATTTGGCAAAAAGGGGGTGATCACACCTGTTTTGAGGCAGCACCTAAACTGCTGAAAACCTTCCTTCCTCACATTAGGGCTGCACCTACGCTGGCTGCTTTTAAATCACTAATCAAAACACATTGTTATTCCATAGCTTTTAATTCACTTAGATTTTTCGATTTTTGCTTGTAGTTATATTTATTTTGTTTTATTATTATTTAATTTGCTCATAACTTTTTTTTTTGCCTTTTTAATTCAGATGTGTTTATTGGATTCTATGCTGTACAGCACTTTAGGTTGTTTTGAAAGTGCTTTATAAACAAAGTCGACATTGAAATCGATGTTACCATTTCATCTCACCGGCACTGCCGCAGAATTCCAGGGAAGCTGAACTGCTTCTGTTTTGCTCAAGCCTTTAATCATTTAATGCACGGCTGTTCACCTCTGGCCCTCGATTCCAAATCCAGGCAGAGTTTTTAGTTCTCCCAGGGAGTTCGTTTAATAATTACTGATCCTGATTGGCCAGAGGCTTCACACCCGGATCACAGGTGAAGGAAGGCTGGAAAATCAGCAGGACTCAGACCTTGAGGACTGTGAGTTGGATAGCCCCGGTTTAATGGGTTCCATTACGGCAGTAAACAAGTTCAACCACATCGTCACCTGACAGTTCTTTATTTTATCACGTTTTTTCAGTAGAGAGTTGGATTTCTCAGTTCCACCACATTTTATTATTTTATTATTACTCATCATTATATCATTACTCACAATTTTTGTCGTTTCTTGCAAAAACATTTTAATATCGCATTTGTTGTGAATTTGTCTTCTTACACATCTGAATAGGTTAAGCAGAACATTTGTGAATGAATTATAGTGTATATATGCTGACAAACAAAAAAACCACAAAGCTTATGTGAAATATACAAGCTAAAGGGGCGTTTAGCCGTTAATAACCGTGGCCCACTGCAGAACTGGACACAGCACTACACTCTGAGAACACTCAAAACCTTGGCTTAATGCAAATCAAGTTTATTATAAAATGTAGTGTTATTAAGGGCACCATTTTATTTTTGTAAAAAAAAAAAATATCAAAATATCCCTTAGTTGCTGCAATTCAAAAGTCAACTGCCATGAAATAGTTCCTGTTGGATTTAACGTGTGATGCTTTACATTAATAATAAAGAGCCTTTAATTTGAGGCATTACTGTGACTAATTGAATCTACATGCTGCTGCTCTGGTTTGACTGCGTGTGGAGCAGCAACTGGCTGAGCACTGATACCCCCCAATCTGTCCCACAATCAGATTGTACACTATTCTAATGACCTCACCTGAGAGCATGGACATTCTAAAACATGCAAGATGATGCCGGCACTGCATAATGAAATCAAGGTGATCACACTTCATTACATGACTTAGCTGATTCTTCCCCATTTAAAAAATGATTCTCCTGGCAATATGAATATAATTAAAAAGTTAAATACAGTCCACCTAGATACCTCAGTGCGGGGGCGGGTGGGGGGGGGGCGCTATGATGTCATATGTATGACAACTAAAACTACCAAAGACAGATGAGGAAATGAGGATTATCACGAGGAAGCGGGCAGACACCGAAATGCCCCGCGATCCGAGTTGTTGAAGATGAAAGCAGAACGCCCCGAAACGGACGGGAATCCTGAAAAACAGAGCAGCGCTGAAAAGTGGAATAAGGGGCTACTAAGGTTAGCAGAACCACAAACGTCAGTGTCTGAGGTCCAGAAATCGATGAAAGGCACAGGTGGATCTGGGTACAGGCACAGCTGATGTAGACACATTTCTGACACATCGAAGAATTTGGTTCTGTGTATCTTGTGTCAGTGTTTCTGTGGGATCTTTTAAGTGACGCTTACAGGGCCGTGACACGCAAGAAATCTTACGGCAAATCTATATTAGTCTATTATCAACTTAAAATTAGCTACATCAAAAGTGTTGGGGTAGTTCGCAAACCTTACAGACTATTTACAAGGTAATAAAACTGTTACATACATGTAAATGCATGCGCATGTGTGTTCAGACTTGTCTCAAACTGAAAATCTCACTCCAGCCAGCTGACTGAAGTTGGCCACCCCTCTCTAATACACATCCAATTCCGACTAGCCATTCAGAATTCTACAATCTAATTGTTCCTGGTTGCTGGCTGACGGTGAGGAAAATGATGACTGCTCCAGCTGTAGGGTATTAGGTAAGTGTGTGTTATGTAAGCCACCGCCCCATGACACCGGCCACCTCCTGGGGTCTGGGCTGCAAAAGATCAGGGGCCAGCAATATAATTTTGGCACACTAACACCATAGTGAAAGAAAACATGCTAGTCTGTCACGGAGTGATGAATCCAGCAGGTTTTCTGTTTAGAAAATAAACTCATCGGTTTATACTTATTGCCAGACCACAGTGACTGAGTTTGCAGCAACGTCGGGGAAGACGGAGGCAATCTCTGAATTGATTGAAATCTTTCATGTCAAGACAAAGGGGTGTCAAAATGGGAGTACGGATTTAGCTCTAGTGATGAAACCATGAAATAAAAACATACTATTTTGTTTTGTACACTTTTAATGATCTTGAAAGTATTTAGCAGATGAGAGGTGGAATAACAACAGTTTGTGATCACAAAATGAAACTGTAGTCGGTGTAAGTTTGATGTAGAACGTATGAGAATGCAGATGGACATGTAGACACAGACAGGTGGAGACTGGGGAGATGGTTAAAAGGGTAAGAACGGAAAGTAAAAGAAAGGAGAGCAATATCCTGGGGGGGTGTATACTACAACTAGGCCCCCATGCCAGAGAAAATAAAGATGTGTGAAAGGTAAAGGTGGAGGCGAAGAGGAGAGAGATGTGGTATGAAATCTGTCTGTGTGTTTTTCTTCTTTTGTTTGTTGCTTCATCCCTCTTTCCATCACCACTCCCCACAATCCCCTTCTAATCCCAAGTTGCCTGTATTTTAGTTCTGCCTTTTGGGACCTGTATCTGCATTCGTCTCTGCTTCTCTTGGTCGTGTACGATCGCAGAGGCGCACGGCCCCGCGTGCACGTCAGAGTGAGGCTGCCAGAGCATCTGTCCTCCACAGTTCCAGCTTGTGACCACAAGTGTGTTTGTCCGGTAAGTAGGTCAGTGTCACATGGCGTGGCACGCTGACTCACCGGCGATAAACAGACTCGCGTCGCCATGACAGCGCTGTATGCGACGGTCCTCCTTCTCGCGCGTGCGTGGCTCGGCGGTGGGCCAGACTAATGAACCGCCAAACAGACTGAAAGACCCTGTCAGAAAATAATCTGCATGATGTTTCCAACCGAAAAACATGCAACTTCAAATGTCATTAAACATCTTGTCCATGGCCTGGTCAGTGTGTCGGCATACAGCAAGCCACAGGCTGGAAGGCGTCGATAGTTCGAACACATTCACCAACGTCAGGTAGGTCTCTCTCTATATAACGATAAATTCCTCACAAATCAGGGAGCTGGATGATCGGCCAGTTCCAGCACAAATGTACCGCAGAGGGAACATCTAAATTGGAACGTGGCTGGAACGGACCTTGAGTTATAAAACATCTATGGTAACGAGAGGGAAATGTGGTCTCTACGTGGAGAGGTATCTATCGTGCCCTGAACCTCATTAGCTTCATTAGACATATCGATCTACAGTGCTAAGTCCTCTGCTCTCCTCTCCTGGTGCTCAGGGCTTTGAAAAGCATCCATTCCCCAAACCTCTTTCTCCACAGCTAGACAGAGCAGCCGCCTCCTTGACCTACACCCAGTCTGCTGTCATGCACTGGTCATCTTGGATTCTGAAACAAACCGACCTCGTCACAGCCACCTGTTAAACACTTAATTTGACAAATGTCGTTCCCAGAACATTACACACACAGCATGAGCGTGCAAAGGCTATTTTCCAGCACATGTTCAAGGAGGAGATGTGTTTGCATCCACTACTGCAGAATGAATGCACGACTGCAAAAGCTCTTACTATTCGCAGGGAGAGAAGGTGAATGCAGCAGATGTGTATGGGATTATGGGAAGAGCTTATCTTCAGTCATAATAAAATAATAGCATTTAGTGTCCAACTTCATCGCACCATCGGCTTTGCACTGCGATTACTGGCAAATCTCTGAAAGATGACTTGTTGAGCTAGCAGGCTAACGTAAGCGTGGCTGTTAGCCAGAGAAAAACGACCAGCGGGGAGCACTAGCCATGAGAAGAAGAAAGAGCAGCCGATGAAATATGCATCGCTCACGTTATAGTCAACAGCTGAGCACGAATCTTCCTTACATGTGTTACGAATCTCAGGTCACACAAACAAGTATTTAATGTTAACGCTCAACAATCGCAACTATTCCTGAACAATTAAATAAGCGAGAGGCCATAGATTAACGGAATCTAATTGGCCTGTTTATGGCTTGAAGATCTGAGCTGAGCAAAATGGTGACTGTATACCAGTGACATACCAAGTGTTATCCAAAGTGACTAATTTCCAGTCAGGGAGACTGATCTGCAGAAAGCTTGTGGGAGGATACAGATGCGATTGTCAGTTTTAATGGGTTAATTATGGTCCAAATATTCTTGCGTCATCCTAAATGTTTCACAGTTTTGTGAACAATGAGAAGCGCAGAAGGGCAAAGCTCAGCAGCGGTAATTACAATATTGATATTTAGTTTTGAATTATGCATGTGCAATAATTAATTGCAGATGTGCAATCACTTCATCTGAATGAATGAACCATTGTCGATACGTCTGTAAGTCAGACCCACAGTCCAACTGTTTGCCTTCGATTTCCCTATAATTGTTTTTTTACATTAAAATTGTCTTGTTGCTTGACTTTTTTGCTACCCTTACAATTATCAAGTGGGGGAAAAAAAAGAAACAATGAGGGCAAATATAAGACAGCTATTGTTCATGGATTTGTTGATTCAATTAGCCTGAACAAATTATTTAAAAATACTGTTACATACAGCAATTTTGCCATTATTTAGGGTATTTAATGTATATAATTAAATATTTTTCTAAGCGTCTGACAATAGACTAACGAAACAGGCAAAAACTCAGGCACTTATAAACTGGGCATGAGTCATTATTGTAAAAAGAGAGATTTGTCCCTTGACATTTAAGTGACACATGAAAATTGTTGTTGAGACAGACTCTGTTTGAACAGCATCGCCATATTTTGGACTTGCAGGGAGTCAATCTGAATAATAAGAAAATAGCATTAGGCAGCCTTGGCCATGGGAAAGACAGGCGACTGCTGGGGAGGCACGCGTGAAAGGAGATGAGCGGCAATACACTGACCTATTGATTTGTGCTTGGGGGAGGAGGGCCGTGGGTAGGGTCAAAGCAGATTACAGCCCTGCGGAGAAGCAGGGGATTAGCAGGCATTTGAAAGAGGAGAAGAGGGGGATTAGCAGGAGGAGCAAGACGAGTGGGTAGGGGATTATGGTACCGAGAGTGGGATCCCAAAATAATCCCTCAGCATAGTGGGCATCATCCACTGTGGAATAGATGGGGGGCTACACCAGTTACAGCCCGCTGCTTTATCCACACTGTCAATCCCCCAACTCTGATTTCTCATCCTCGCCCGCCTATTCCCATCTGACATTTTAAATCCCACTACCCCCTTCTATCTCTGTCTCCTCTCCCTTCTAACCCCGCTATTCAGACTCTCTGTTATGAAGCCCCGCCTTACGTCACACTGCTTATTCTCCCTCCTCCCTCTAATTCTGTAACTCGGAAGTTATGTAAGATTCGGGGTGGGGGGGGGGGGTCAGTTATGCAGCCTCTGAATGCCGTGCGAAGGAAGAAGAAGAGAGAGAATAGGCGAGAGGGAAACGAGGGGGAAATGGAACGGAGGGGGATGAAATCAGATGGAATGAGAAAAGGGAAGTAAAAATTTATTTGGGAGAACACCGTTAACTTGTACCACTGTTGCCCCTGCTTTAGGATCAGGGGTCTTTATAAAGACTGTCTACAGATCATTAAAAAATATATATGCTGATTATTTCATTCATCCATCTATCCGTCCATCCATTTTCTATATCTACTTGTCCTATTCAGGGTTACCGAGGTTGGGAGTCTATCCCAGAAGCTATGGGTGCGAGATGCTGATCACTCATATAATAATGATTATTATTATCAGCATTGTCATCAGTGCATGTGGCGTAGGTGGTTGCTAAGCATTCTCTACAGACACCGCACTGCCATGTGGTGGAGATGAGCGAGACAGAGAAAGAGTTGAAACGTACATTAGACTGGAAGAGTGTGGAGGACAATAGAAGAGAAGTGACTGGAAAATAACGGCCCAAGAAATAGCTGAAATCGAGGACCAACGGTAAACAAACACCGGGTAAACACAAGATGGGGGAGGCATGTCCAGGGGGTGGTCAGCCTCACCGGTGCTCTAGTAACCCACTTACAATAATCCTTCTCATTTCTGAAAATGCAGGAACGTTACATCACGTTACACTTTGATTAAATTCCCTGTTTTATCGAGGTCTACGTTTAGGGAAACATTTTAGCACACATATGCTGTCCCTCAAAGTCTTGCACACACAGGCACACAAACAAACTTCATTATGTCTAAACATCTTAAACCACCTATAGTTGCAACATTAAATCCGAGACATTGCTGATGAACCTGAGTGCATGAATGAGGCTTTTAGCCTGCTTCTTTGCCTAGACATACACTGTTCTTATGGAGGGGATGAATTATGCAGAACTGCCCCTGCAGTGACTGGAACCAAGTGCATCTGTCTCTAAAATCTTATGATTCTTATAATAAAGTGGAATTTATTTTTAGTGTAGTATTCAGGAACTTAATCTGACTCAACTCATGGGGGCAAATGAAACACTAAACAACATTATTACGTTTTATCTCCATCAACTGATAGCTTTCCAAACAAATGTTAACCCTCCTTGTACCCCTTTAACATTACCCTCACTTATTAAGCATTTATCCCCTTTGATGGCAATAAGAGGGTGGAAATTTAGTACTGATGCTGCTCAAAGTAATTTTAGCAAACCAAACTCTATTTATGTCCAGTGCTCTTTTCACTGCAGGATAAAACATTTTTTTATCATAATCGGACAGGCGTTTTTAGTAACCGCTTTGTAATAGTGCTTTTTCACAAAAGAAACAGTTACGGTTTAATGTGCCTTTTAAGTTGCTCTGCTGAATGATTCATTCAAAATTATGGAATAAATTAGATTCTGGTGTGCATTGTAAATGGATATTCATTTGTTATAGTTTTAGTTATGACTTGCTTGTAATTAAATCAAAGACAAAATTGGTGGAATTGATTTCTGTTTGCATTTCGTCATCGTAAAACTACCAAATGCATTCAGCCAGCCTGCATTCGCTTTGACAAATTATATTCTCTGAGAATTTCAGCCTGAACATTTTGACTATAAGAACGGCAGCGACGAACATCTGGAGAACGTCATTTCATTTCCCACCCCAATGATTTGCACAAAATGCACACCTAACACAGAGAAACGCCGCAGGGTTCGATGCGACAACAGTTTCCCACGACGGCGTTATGACATACTGCCACACTTTCCCACGCGCGCCGCTCCTCCTTAAGCGCGTGGAATAGACGCGCGCCGCTTAGCGGGGCACGAGGCGGGCCGAGCGAAGCGGGATCATGTGAGAGTCCACGCGACGAAAGTAGGTTAGAGCGAGGGGAGGGACGGAGGCAGAGACAGAGTGGCGAGGTGGCTGCACGGCTCCAGCGCTCCGGAGGACGCGGCGAAACACTCGCAACAGCGCACTGACATTTTATAAGGCTTAGCCACAGGCACCGCTTTCAAAACATATGAGGATTTGCTTCTCTTTTCATTTTTTTCAAAGACTCCGACCTGGAGCTTTAAGAATTATATTTAGCTATTATATTTACCTGCTTTATTTTAATGGTTTGTGGTTGCATGACTCGAAGATAATATAACAAAGATGAGAGGTGAGTCAAAATATCGCCTTTTATCTCCATATAAATTCTTCAGCGCGTTCAAGACAATTCTGTTGCTGTCCTTCTTGCGCAAACTATGAGTAAAATTGATTAAAGTTTGTACCGTGGTGCTGTCTGCACAAAGAACATTGATTGACTAGGATTTAGGCAGATAGACGGCTGTTTATCTCCGAGACGCCAGTCCTGTGGCGCAGACGGTGTTGTAAAATTTGTCAAAGTTTACCGAGCAACAGTGCGCGAATGAACCTTTCCAGTCGGCGCTGAATGCACACAGTAAATGTTTTATGTAATGTTTGGAAATATTCGCAGGCATTTCACTTAGGATAAATCGCGGTTGAGTTGCTTCGTACGCTTTATCCTCTGAAGTAGAAGGAAAAAAATGACGGTGTGTTACGGTCGCTGTTAGCGAGCAACTAGTCTCTATTATGTAAGGCGGGGGAGGGTAGTAATGCGAGTGACAGGGTAAGTGAAAACGGATAATACCTTATAAACTGGAGAATAATAACTGCACTAAACACGTAATGAGTGGTACATTTATAATGATATATAGCTATATATAACACATGTAGTATTTTTCTTAGTAATTATTGGTCGTTTAAGTTTTTAATATGAGTTGTATGTTATTTTCCATTTGACAGTGAAGTTCTTGAGATTGTTTGTGGCTGTAGTTAATATGGTGGAGCGCGAGCCGGCGTTAATGCGCTGATGCGTGCGTGTTGTTGTTTGCAGACTGCCAGCATGGCCGGCTGTGTGCGGCGAGGGAGAGGGAGGCTTGGCTGTTCCATTGACCTAGTTCTGTCATTGAGGATTACACAGCATTTAAAGGGGAGCAAGGAAGGGATGTAATAGGACGGGATGGCGGGACATTAAGGAGGCGGGCCCTATTCGGGCCGTCGTGGCACTCTGATCTTAATCGCAGAGTAAGGAGTCGATTCATTTTGTTATGAATTCTAAGAGAAATGTAGCCATGAACTTAATATTAGTGTGCACGGGCGTATGTCAAAACCAGACGCAATTTATTGAACAGAAACCTTAAACTGCATTTATTCAAATAAAATGCCAGCATCTTATAGTACAGAGCGCGCTGTGATTCCCTTTACCATACTATTATCATCACTTTTATTATTAATATTATTATTGTTTTTTGTAGTTGTTGTTGTATAATGTCATGGAGAATGATTCGGTTTACTTGAATAAATTACTTGCCGTTTAAGGACTCTCTTGGTGTAAAGGAATCATTTAGAGGGAACCAGTCAACAAATCTGGGAGATTGATAAACCACAGTCAGAGTTGTTGATGATGATGTGATCAGTACTTATTTTCTTGTCAGGTTAGGGCTGATTCAAGGGGCCGTTTAAATTTCTTAGTCTCTACAGTGATATTCAGAATGCATAGTTTTCCTCGGTTTGTGTTAATTACTTGCTAAAACTAGGAATATGTTACCTTCACTTGTGTGTGTATGTGGTTTTTTTTAGTAAAAGAGCCCGGCTTCCTCGTGCTCTGGCTGTGCCTGTGCCAGGCTCATGGCAGGGCATTTCAGGAGCCCTGCTCCCTGGTGCTATTGGCACTGCAGGGAGATAGGGTGCTGTCAGTCATACAAAACAGACTGAGAAGTAGCCACGTGAACCACAGCCGTACCCCCAAGCTGGGATCAGCACAGAGCTTGTGGAATAGCTAGCAGCTCTTAGCTAGCAGAGGGGTTTAGAGTCAGCTGATCCCTTGGAGAGTGTCAGGTGAAGCTGAGCAAACTGTGTGAAAGGAGTGATTAGTTACAGTGCGCTGGGCAATGCTGGCCAAACGTTGTTGCATTTCAGCACAAAAATGTGTTCAGGGTGATTCCAGCATGTGCCTGGTCATATCGCACTTCATTTTCAGTGACTGCCACTTTTCCTGCTCTATGGTCACCATGTTTACGGTGAGGTTTGATGCAACACAGGCTCCTGGTTCTGGGAAGTGCTAGAAAGAGCAAGTCTTAAAACCTCCTCCTTTGTAAGCGTTTGTGTGTTTGTGTCTGGATGCGGAGCTAGGCACAGGTCTGATTGCCTGGAAATCTGACAGCTGTCAGACCATAGACCGTGGCTGAGATGCATTCCTGTGGTGTCTGAGGTATGGCTGTGTGTACGGAGCAGATGACACAATGTGTTTCAGTACTGGGAAAAGGGGGTCCAACTCAAAAAAAAAAAAAAAAAAAAAAAAAAAAATGTAGATACCTTTTTACAAGTAACCCTCCATTTGGTTGATTGTTAAAATAAACTGATATCTGTACATATTTTACTTTCTTCACTTGCTAATTGCCTTGTCACATCTCTTAGAGAAGTTAATTATTAAATGTATATCTATTTTAAACAATGGTATTTTAGGAATGACCACAGTAAATTATGTAAGATAGCAGCGCTATAAAATTAAGAACCTCAATCTGTGTTGGTTGTCAGGGAGTAAGTTATATGGGCAGTTAGATATTTTTAGATTTACCAGTAGGCATGAGTGATTCAACAAATTCCCTTTTACAGTAAAAACTGCTGCTATTAACCATTGGCGTCATTGCTTTCCCCAGTCGTTCCCAGTCCTGATCCAGTGGCGGCTCCTCTGCCGGCTGGTTTTTGCACCAGCCACTATTTCAGTGAATGAGGCTTAATCCAACTAGCATCTATAACCAGCTCCCAATTAACAGACAATAAAAGCATGAGCTCGTTTATGTGGCCATAATGTGTTCCATGTCACACCACTTACCACAAACAATAGTAAAAATACTGTGAGCCTTAATTAGGATTAATCATCCAGTTACCTAATTGTTTGTTGAGCTGTGCTGTCGTTCATTATGTGACATGAATATATTTGCTCATTTTTACAATTATGCAGCAAAAAAGTAATAGGAGGGCCACTAATATTCCTCTACATAGATCCCTGACAATGAATATAAAATATCAAGGCTAACTTCATTCAAAATCAGAATTCAATCAACGCCCAATCATGCCTATTTAGTAGCAGATGAATCAGAAATCAGGCTTGAGAATTGCAGCTCTGTGAATCTCAGTGGTATCGCCATCATCACTATCAGTGTTATTATACCTGTGTGCTGCCTGTCCTGCTGTGTGGAGTTTTTGCCGTCCTGAGTGTGGCAAAGATGCCACTGTTATATATTCGGAAGTGCTCTTTTTTAGAGCGGAAAGGCCCTCTAAACTGGGACACGATGAATTGAGGAGGGGGGGTGGTGTCTCTGTTGGCCTGTGCTTAAGCTTAGGGATACGGTTTTCAGCACAGATCGAAAAAGTACTGCCTGTGCACGAAGCATTCATAATTAAAGCTAAACAGAGGACATGGTGTGCAGATGCCAAGTGCAAGGCAAACACAACCTTCGGACACATCCAGATCACTTAATAAAGGGAGATAAGAGGACAAAGTCTCAGCAGTTGACCAAGGACTTTAGCCTGACATTCTGTAACAAACGGAATTATGCAGTGGCTGACTGATACAGTGTGCAAAAAGTACATAAACGGGCAGTGGTGTAAAAGTGCATTGTAACCGGTCATGGAAACAGGTTGCGGTTGAATCCGCAGTATTCATCTTTCATTCGGCTTTTATCGAGTAAAACATCTCTTGTCATGCTAGTGAGGTGAACAATGAAATGTGTTAAACTGAAGGAATTCTTGCGGTGCAGTCCAAGGATATAGAAGGAAAAATTCCAGAATAGAAATCCTTAATATTTTCAGCAGCATCAAAGAAAAGGGGTTATAATTCAAATTCTTCCACGCGCATGTCAAAGGCTTTCGCTGTATGTGTATTTAAAGGAGAGCCTTTCGCTCCAAGAACTCAGACAGGATTCATGGAGTATTGATAAATACAGTGAAATGCTTGGCATTACAGTGTGAAACTGGAGTGTGTTAACTGCAATACTTTCTGACGGCTCATGGAAAAGTGACCTAAAGCAATTTCCAGCATCATTTCTATCACTGTGACTGCAGTTTGGGGCTCACAGAATTTCCCTCTCTGCATTCCCATCTATATTAAATGGTTAAATAATCTTTTATTAGTCTATTTTTATAGATTTTTTTTCCCCGAGATATTTATTGCCATATTTTATTAATATTTGTTACAAGTATGCAGCAGTTATATATATATATATATATATATTGCGTTATATCATTTAGTTACCCATGTATTTTATATTAATTTGCATATTCTTTAAAGTGTAAAATTTACAGTGAAAAGTGTGCACAAAAAAGATATAATATGAAAATATATTACTATATATATAATATGAAAAGCAGCTTATGTAATTCTGGCCTTTCCAGGCTTACTTGTATTGGAGCCCCTGACTTTCCTGTATGTGACTGAGGGCTGGATTAAAAATAGTTTTATATGAGCGTGCAGAGACAGCTGAAACTGCTGCCACATACTTTACATACGTAAACACGTTTTGAAGTCCGTGTAAGTTACTGCGCCAGTCTAGAATTTGTTTTTCGCCACATGTAGGTAGTGCCCTCAACACCACAGTGCCTGCGTCGTGAGGAAGTTTTTTCTTTTTAACTGCTTATACATTTATTAACGTCAGTCAGTGTTACGGTGACCTTTTGAATGTGATTATCAAGGGTTCACTGGCTTGGCATGTTAAAATCTGTTTGTAAGTTGAAAAGAGGGCCGCATTCACTGTCGTTTCTGTTAGGTCTGCCTTAAAACCTTAATAAAACAGGAATCAGATTGTTGTCCTGGGAAAATAAAGACTAATAGTGTAATTACTTCAGCCGGTGTCTTAGTGCTTAAGCCATACATGATGTCTTTTTTCCAGATATATAGTTGTCATTGTGTTGAAATAAAGACAATGGCTTTATCAGTTGTCTCTG
>JAAGVU020000032.1:4561679-4588063 GCA_011763525.2 Mormyrus iriodes
TCACTGTTGTTTCGGTTAGGTCTCCCTAAAAAACTCAATACAACAGGAATCACATTGTTGTCCTCCCTGGGCCCCCCCCCACAGCCCCCCCCCCCCCCCCCCCCCGCCATTCAGTGGGAAACTGTGTCAGTAGAACAGCTCGTCCACATAGCCTGACAGTGCTGCCGCTGATTGACATGGAGAGCAGCAAGTCGGCGGCGGAGCTGTGGGTAGGGGAGCCAATGAGCAGCAAGTGTAGCGGGAGAGGGGCAGACCCATTCCTGCGTTGCTAGGGTGACCTCCCTTGAATGAGTGTGTTTGTGGAATGGTGGAACGTAGCCAGAAGGCAGTTATATAACACAGAACGGGTGGGGGTGACAGGGGACTGGGCGGCGGAGAAGAGGGAGCCAGAGCAAAGGGTGCTTTCCGTGACGCCTATTCTTCCCTTTCCCTCATGCCACTTAGTGGGTCAGTAGGTTTCATTTGCTTCGTAAAGTCACAGCCCACACTACTGGTCTGCTCAAAGCCCGAGTCCGCGGGACACATTCCAGATTGTTCTCATTAACCCGTCCGGTTTCGGCATACGCCGAGCGCACTTTCCCGATAGATGGTGCGTTAAGTAACCGATGGGCCTTGCTGGCTGACTAACACGGAGTGCGCTGTCGTACGAACTGCGCGCTTCATCCTGTTGCTATAAATGAGACGTTACCTAACGCCTTGCGTCACAAGGCGTAGCCACAAAAAGAGGCCGACGTGGCCCGGCAACGCGTCGCTTCAGCCCGGAAGGCTCTTGTTTTCTAGGTAGCTTCCACTTATGCTGCAAAGAGAACATGAGCCAGGGAAACCTGATCTGTCTAACGCAGTAGGCCTGCTGTACTGCTGCCTTTTAGGTAACTAACTGGATGAAAAGAAAGCGACAGCTGTGTACGAAATCATATAGACTTCAGTTTTTTTGAGCCAATTCATATTCAATAACTTAGGGCTGGGAATACAGTTTGTCGTAAACCAGCTATCTTAAATTCGGGGCTATTTCTGCACCACATTGTTAATGAAGGCTGTAAATACAGGCAGTTTGGTCAGTGAGCAGTAGTATAGTCTCACAGTATCCGGGCTGGGGGTCCGAATGCGTGCCTTATAAAGCTCTTATCTTCCTGATAATATTCTGCTTGCAGTTGACCTGTGTGCACTATTGTTTGACCGTCACGTGATTTACGAGAAGGTGCCTGTTATTACCATTATTGCACATGTCATTTTAATGTCAGCCATTACTTCAGGCACTGTGAAAGCAGCTCTAAGCATATATTGGCTGCAATACTTACAAGGTGATGTACTGATAAAATTTCCAGATGACTTCTCTGTAAGAATAGGGTTAAGCAGACTTATAGGGGTTTCTTTTCAGGATTTGAGCAGAGAAATTATGGGATTTTTGGCAGTTATAAGAAAGAGTGTTGACTGTAGAGAGAGAGGGGTAAGGAGTGCACACTGATACAGCACCCACCGCACAACGAACCACCTCAGGGGTGAGAGTCCCCGTGCAGCTGTGCAGCGGGTGATACCTCAGCACCACACTAGTTCAAATGGGATGGATCAGCGTGAAGTTTGTTCCAGTGGCTGGAACAAACTTCACACCCAAGACCAAGCAATTGCAGGTTAAGGGCCCTGCTCAAGTAGAATCACTCCTGGCACTCACAGTATTCGAATCCCTAGCCTCAGTGCCACTACTCCCCTACCTGATTGTAGGCTGCATGAAAAAAGCCCTCAGTGGGGGGTGGGGGGGGGGGGGAAGGGGAAGGGGTCTTTATTTTTATTTTTTTTTTTTTTTTTTTTTACTTTTGCTCCAGACCACATTACTAGTGTTTTCTCCCACTCCCCTTTGTTTCATCCTCAGCCCAAATTGAAGTAATCCCATGTAAGATCTGTGGGGACAAATCGTCTGGGATCCACTATGGCGTGATCACCTGTGAGGGATGCAAGGTGAGGGCCCTTTGCATGCCGCACCACCTGGAGATTCAATTCAATTAAATTTTTTATAATAGTCTTTCACAACAGAGTCGCCCCAAGGCACTTTACATGGGTGCGTCGTGATACATTCCTGCATCATTTATACAGATCTGTTTACACTCTGCAACGAACCATAACAAACCATGTGTACGAATACATATTCCTCAGCACCTGCTCTGTCGGCACGGGGCCCATTTTCCCGGCCCTTCCTCTCGCTCTCTCCGTCCCCGTGAACTGCATTAACCGCTCCTTGTGGGGCTTGTCCACACAGGGATTCTTTCGCCGTAGCCAGCAGAACAATGCCATGTACTCCTGCTCCCGGCAGAGGAACTGCCTGATCGACCGCACCAACCGCAACCGCTGCCAGCACTGCCGCCTGCAGAAGTGCCTGGCCCTGGGCATGAGCCGCGATGGTAAGGAGGGGAACCACGCCATTCATTGTGGCCCTTAGACAATACAGCAGGGCCAAACGTAGGCTGTCTGGACCGACGATGTCCCGCGGCTCACACGCTCATCACTGTCACGATATCTGCTTTCCTTGCCGTCTTTGTGCCACAGCCGTTAAGTTTGGCCGCATGTCCAAAAAGCAGCGTGATAGTCTCTACGCCGAGGTCCAGAAACACCAGCAGACACAGGAATGCGGTGGCGGGGCCCGGGACGACGGGAGTGAGAGCGCCATCCATGGCAGGGCCTACAGCAGGAGCTCTGGCTCAGCCCTCAGTGACCTCGACGACATCACCACGCTGCCTGATGGACTGCTGTTCGACCTGCCCCTAACACCGGAGGGCACTGGCGAGTACTGCGCCTTGGAGCTCCTGGGAGGGAGCGCTGGGAGCAGCTCGTCCACGCAGAGCTCGCCGGAGCAGAGCAGCCTGGACTTCGCCGACAGCAGCCTGGTTGAGCATGAGTACCAGCTGTTCCACGAGCCCAGCCTCTTCACACACTCCCTCCTCAACGGCTCACCTGCCAGCTGCTCCCTGCTCGAAATCGGTGGGTCTTCCCGTTCAGCTAGGGCTCCCTTCATAACGTTGTACAAATCTGTCCTGTGGGTTTCTGGAGGTAGTTTGTCCTTTTTTTAGAGCGCATTACGCAGAGCGTGGTGAAGTCCCACCTGGAGACATGTCAGTACAGCACAGAGGAGCTGAAGAGTCTCATGTGGACTCAGTACACACCTGAGGAGACCCGAATCTACCAGAACAAGGTACGGCACTCATACTGTCGTCATGCAGAAAGACTACAGCGCTGTGTCAGTGCTTCATATCACCACTGTCTGATGAAAACCACATATGTCCTCTTGACAATCGTGACTTGTGACTGCTGATGGAAGACGCCCAATGTCCTCTGTCTACTGGTAGCGTCCGACATCTAATTGACCAATGAAAAGATGTTTTATGACCTCACCTATAATAGTCACCTATTATATACTATTTGTACTAGTCAGCATTTATATTCATGATGGTCATTTGTAAGTAATACTTTATATCGCTAAAATTTTAACATCTTAGCAATATTGATTGGTAGGTATAGCTAGCTAACTAACATCAGTTTTTTAAATTGTGAATATAAAGTGAGAGACTAATCTCGTTGACTGACGTATTTGCCTTACTGCCAACAATCCATGTAGGTTCATTTTAAACATTAATCCGTTCACTGGTAAGGGTGCTAACAGTGTCCCATTATGTTATTTTAGGTTTATTTTGTAAAGTAGTTTGTAAAGTAGTTTTTTTTTCATGCCCCTGGAATAATGTATTTTTGGGGATATGAATTTTTCATCGGACAGTGATGATGTATTACATGTATAGTCTACATACAAGTCTTGTTTCTTGTGACTGTATTGATCATAACATTGTTTAGAATCGTCTGCCCATATTGACCCACAGTAGTGAGTAACCACCTTTTTCACATGCTGTGTAATTCATTTCCCCTCACACTGGCTCGCTCTGTTTCTCCTGCTGCTGCCCCTTCAGGGTACATCGCTGGCGTGTTAACAAAGCGTGGTTAAAACCCCCAGGTTTTAGCGGATGTGGCCCCTGGCTGAAGCCTGCTCGCTCTTGTTTTCCAGTCTGCGGAGGTCATGTGGCAGCGATGTGCTCACCAGATCACCGACGCCATCCAGTACGTGGTGGAGTTCGCCAAGCGCATCGCCGGCTTCCTGGACCTGTGTCAGAACGACCAGATCATTCTCCTGAAAGCAGGTCACTATAAGTACCCCTTACAAGCATGTGAGCCATAACAAAAATATTCACGAGTTCTATATTCAAAATGCTTGGAGTTGTTCCACGTTAATTATAGACTCCCCATTGCTCTGTTATTGTTAGCCAGCTATTTCCCAGGTTTAATATTTACAGATTCTTGTCCCGCTTGAGATCGTGAATCATTTTCCTTTTGCTTCCCCCTTTATGTTCTTTCTCTGCTTGCCCCCCCAGGATGTTTAGACATTCTCCTGATCCGCATGTGTAGAGTCTACAACCCGTTGAACAGCACTTTGCTTTTTGACGGCAAGCACGCTGGCGTGCAGCTCTTCAAGGCTCTTGGTGAGATTTCACTACTCTTCTGCCCTGCATGGTGAAAGCCCAGCTGTCCCATTTCCTTTCTGCTCATGCTCACATCGGTTTTATTGTTTAACAGCATTTTTAAATCATGATTTCCACACCTATTACAGCTGCATGGGCGCCGTAAAGGGGGGATGTCAATACAATTCCAAGGAGCCTTGCATGACAGGGGGTCCTAAAAAATTTGGAACATAATATGATTGGTCTGTGTTAGGGGCCCATTATGATAGACTTTCATGGGGCCCAAAATCTTTAGTGGCACCCCTGCCTAGTAGTGAAATTTAAAGTCAGTTTAAAGAATTCTTCTTACCTGAGTGAAACTGACTGTAATTATTTAAATGTTAAATAATTTCTATGTTCAAAATGTGTTATATGATTATTCTTTTGGCTAATTTGCTTGAATCGAACATATGTGCCCCATAGGACCATTTGAATGTCTCTTGTTCATGTAAAAAGGCTGCAGGCCAGGTAGCCATTGTTACTGCTGGCAAATGAACTCGGGGAAGTGACTCTGAGAATATAGAAAATCAGGCTAACCGGCAGAGTCGCACGCAGCTAAGCCCCTCCACCCCTGCAGGTTGTGACGACCTTGTCAGCGCTGTGTATGAGCTGGCCAAGAGCCTGTGCCGGCTGCAGCTCAGCGAGGAGGAGACGGCTCTCTTCAGTGCTGCCGTCCTGCTGTCCCCAGGTGGGTCTCATGCACAGGTACACGGGACAGCGGCTTCGAACCCAGGCCTTCTGGAGCCTCAAGGGTCCCAGGCACACATGCTGTTTCTTTTATTCCAGACCGACCGTGGTTGACTGACACCCAGCAGATTCAGAAGCTGCAAGAGAGGGTTTATCTTGCACTGCAGCATTGTCTCCACAGGGGCGGCGGTAGCGAGGAGAAACTGGCCAAGGTAGCTTACTTGACTTCCATCACAGAATTTTCTGATTATGTAAAGTAGCCAGGTTTCACAGTATACATTTTAGCATTAGGTGGTTTATATAAAATAAAAAACCATGTTCACTCTCTTCCATTTTCCCTAGATGGTATCCAAGTTGCCTATGATGAAGTCAATTTGCAACCTTCACATCGACAAGCTGGAGTTTTTTAGACTGGTTCACCCAGAAACAGCGTACAGTTTCCCCCCTCTCTACAAGGAGGTGTTTGGGAGTGAAATCACCTTCCCGGACTCCACTGTGAGCTAAGGCCGATCAAAGAGTAAGACACAAGGATATATAGAGAGAGAGGTGTTGAAATGGACAGAGACAGCGATTGGGAGGGTTATAGAAACCCAAGACGCATCCAGTGACTCTGCGACAATCCCGCACGCAACACTTTAGTAAATTGTGACACGCTGCCCCCATCTTGGGTTTTTCCTTGTTGTGCCCAAGCCAGTGCAGCTGTTGCATGTGCGTGGCATTCTCATCTGCACTTCTCGTAGGCCATCCCCTGCATGCCACCACGTTCTCGGGAGAAACGCCCCGGGCCCCGGAACCTGAAGTGCCCTGTAGTGTGACGTTTCGCCCTCCCGAATCACCACGATCCCTCCATGCAAGCGGAGCACGAATGTACCCCAGAGCCCAGGCGTAGTTTGTGAATGTACACGTGTGCTGTTTCCCTTACGGATGTGCATCTCATACGCCTGTCTGTTGATCCAGGGCTTGGTTATTGTCGATAGTGCCCTTCCTTTGCCATTTTATCCCCCGAACAAATGAAGGGACCAAGTTTTGATACCATTCACCATAGGCTTAGTGTGATATAGGCAAACCATTTGATGGATTTGACAGTTTGCTGTGATGACAGCTATATGTCAGCAGTGCAGTAACTGAAGGACCCATGTCCATAGGGGCACGTCCGGCAGGCACCTTTTGGACCTGCCCTTTTTGAGGTGCGATAGGCAAGCTCAGTCCTGCTACCTGTTCCCCCCGAAAATGCCACTCACAGATGGAAAAATGACAGTGTATTAAAAATAAGCACCTTTTAATTTATTAATTAGTGTGTAAATCCACCTTATGAACGTGTGTGCCTAAGGAAACGTTGGAGAGACAGAAGGACATGGTCAGGCAAGACAGAGGAGCTGAAAAGTCTCCAGGCCGAAATGGAAAATTGGGATGTGAGGGGGAAAAAAAATCTGCGGGCAACAAGGGATGAGAAGCATTTAGACTGGGTGGGGGAGGCTCCAGATAGTGATGGAGCTGTTCTCTCCGCTGCTGCCCCCTCCTCCTCTACTCCCAGAGCTCTCAGAATTCCCAATCTAAACACAGTGCCCTCCTGAAGTCTTCATGCGGGGCCCGGGAAATCGCAGCAGCACAGCTCGGCCAAAAAGGCTTTAGCGGAGACATTCAGTGGGGATGACGGGTGACAGTAAGCGGTGTGACCGATAAGACGGGAAGTTTTAATGCCACTCTCTTGCGGACAAACTCTGAAGGGACTTGTCATTTCTCTCACCGCACTGCACCTCTGCTGAAGCCTCAGTTGTGGACCGTGGAATCAGGGCAGGAAATGAAAAAACAGCCGAATTGGGGATGCAGGAAAAGATGAACTTTGGGAATGAGAGAGAAGGCGAGACTGAGTGAGAATGACAGCAACCCCCTGCAGCCAGTGTGACGGATGTGACCGTGCTCGGAACAGACTGCAGGTATAATTGAGCCCATCTGCAATGTAAATCTTAAGTGGAGGTCAGCATAGCATCGATGTGCACACCATGTCCTCTCTCCTCACTCACTCCTCTCCTGTCCTGCTTTTTCCCTCTACTTTGACACAACTGAGGGTTGACAGAGCCTTCAGTCACCCCTGAGTTTGGGACTATTTGTCATTTCTAATATGTGCTGTTGTGTGTTCTTTGGTGCAAAAGAAAATGAAGGATAAATTGATGGGGGTAGATGTGTTTCACGCGATTTAGTACCTACCCTGCTCTGTTTGTGATGAGAGTCAGACTTGGCCTTGCACTCCAGCTCTGCCAAATGCCAATGATGATGTCATCTGATCCCACTGAGTGATGGTTTCCATCTTCTGAGCTTAGACATGGATGCACCTCCCTAAATGACATCTCTCAGAGGTATTCTGAATGCACGCATGCCCTGAGTTCCAGCACACAAACACATATTATACAACAGACAGTAGCCTGAAGACAAGCTCTAGATGTGCCCGGTTGGCACGGGCAGCCAGTGATTAATGGTTAGACAATCACAAATATGCATTGTGCGCAGAGGGTGTTTTCTTGCAACTATGCCGTCCAGGTACATAAGCTCAGCTGCGCAAGATCTCACTCTGCACTGCTGGAGCAGTGCAGTATCCCCATGTTGTTCCTTTAATGCCGGAGCTCATGGTTGGAGATCTGTCGTCTGGTGCTCAAGCGTTCAGTATCGCGATGGGACTGTGCAATAGTCAGTCTTTCCCATTTCCACCACTGAGGAGCGACACACCCCAAGGGTGAACCCCCTCAGGGTTAATTGGCACGGGGATAGAGACTGCAGGTGCATCAGACTTGGCATGAAGTGTAAAGGAAGAATAGTATTACGATTTAAGCTAACGACACAATCTAAAACGATAGATGGGAACAGTGGAATCTTTGTAAATGTCCTCCACAATGCATGTCCACGTCTGTTGAAGATGATCTGAAGGTGATGTTAAGCGTACACATACTATCACTCAGGGAGATAGCTAGGCTCTCTGTCCTATGGGTGTCGTCTTCAGTTAGCCTAACGTCACACCTTACACCGAATAGAAGAGCTCACACCTTGATCACTGTGTACAGTGGATGTTTTTGTGAGTGCTAATTACAGAATTATCAAAGACTTTTCCCCTGTCTGATATTGATGTTATTATAGGTCTTTTGAACCTGAACTGTAGAAGAGACAGAATCTAAAATATATGAATAAAATATACATTTGGATTTATTCTTTGGCTTTAGTGTGGGACTGTTTTCTTTTGTTTATCTCTGCCCGTTACTCAATTCTTTATTTCTGGTTTTAGTTTTTTGTCCCCTTGTTGTCCTGTTAAACTGTAATTCTATTTTTTTATGGAGAATGTTTTTAAAGAAAAAAGAAGTACCAAAAATAGTTTTTTTTTGTTTTAGTCAAGAACTTTGTCCTAGAAGTTTATTTTGACATTTTTAAAATGGTAGGGAGTTAATGACTGTGTGTAATTTTGGTGTTTAATAACTTCTCGAGGATGTGTACGTATATGTATGTATGTATACATATACATGACAAAATATATAATTATAATGCAATAATTAGATTTGTATACAATATATATTATCAATTCATCCATCCATTTTGTAAGGTTTATCCTGGTGAGGGTCCAGGGGAAGCGGGGGAGGGCGGGGGGGGAGCCTAGAGCACAAGGCTGGGTGACACCCTGCACAGGATGCCAGTCCATCACAGGGCACATACACATACAATCATACGCTACCACTGAGAGACGTTATCCATTAATGTGTATAATAAAAAGCCTGAAAAGTTATTAAACACATTTAGCGACATTATTGTACAATGGATACTGTATCTGGTTTAAAGAATGTAATAAAGATCTTTT
The DNA here is from genome assembly GCA_011763525.2 of Mormyrus iriodes. Classification (NCBI taxonomy): domain Eukaryota; kingdom Metazoa; phylum Chordata; class Actinopteri; order Osteoglossiformes; family Mormyridae; genus Mormyrus; species Mormyrus iriodes. Next base: position 4,570,737 of record JAAGVU020000032.1, read on the forward strand.
TACATGTGGTAGGATCTACTGTGTGGCTGTACTTGTGTTTTTGTTCATAATACTAATTAAAATGGGAAATTTACGTCTTTGAAAGGGTTAACTTTCAGTGCTGGAATTTTTGTTTTTCAATCATAAAGGTAATATAGTGTCTTAAATTATAAATATATACAAAAATGTATACCTGTTTATAGTATTTTTTTGTTAAGCACTGTTTTGTTAAAATGTATTAAGTTTGAGTTATGAGTGCGCCTTAATTTTTAACGTTTATGGCTTATTGTATTTAAATATATTACTACACTGGCCTTGTCTCTTGCCATAAATCACACACAAGCTAATTAACTTCATAATACATAATATTGATCTTTTGTAATAGGTCATTCTATGACAGTAGCTACTAAAACTTAGCTGTGTCAGAGGAATACATGGCAATGATATGTAAAACGGAACTTTAACTGCGATGCTTAAATCACTCCATTCGTTGCCTGCCCCTCCATGGCATGAAAAAATCAGTACCATAATTACAATGCAAAAACACAGTACAAACCTAGCTAGGGCGTTCTCTGCCTTGTGCTCCGAGCTTCCGGAATCTTCTCCATGCTTGAGGTCTCCCTATACTAGCCAATGGATGGGTGGATAAACCCTTGCCCACTGTCTCATTGATGAATGTTGACATTTGGGCAAAATAAGGATTGTCCAGTAATACCTGAATGAATCTTCACCTTCAGTGATAGTGACATTAAAATGCATTAATATATGGATTCCAAACAGTACAGAAACCTGATTTTGGTTAAAATTAGAATTTATACCATCTATATATTACAATTTCCACTATACTGCTTATAGCAGTGATATATTGGCCAAAAGCCCTGATTTGATGTAGTTACTATAGTATTCTGAGTGAGTGTTCTAATCTAATTAGAAGGAGATATTTTAATCCTTTATCCAGTAGATTTAGATTTACATGTCCTTCTCGAATTATCGTTGGCTAAATGTATTGACAGTTCCTCTATTGCACTCGTTTCTCTGAAGGGTCAGGCCTTCACGAAGGAAACAGGGGCCTAGTGAAGCCCTGAGGCTTTCGCACGTAATCAAATAGCAGAGAACATCTCTGCAAACAGGAACCCAGGCATTTAATGTTAATGTCCTGCTGCACAATAAATTTCCACAATAATGGTGGTAACCGTCCATTAACACGTTCGCAGAAATGGGCCTCGCTGCCATCCGCCAAAGGTTGGATGACGTTAAGGGGATTTTTTTTCCCCCTTAATCCAAAATGGCTATCTGTTAATATGTACCATCATTGGGACACCATTGGCCACAACCTCTGCACATTACTTGTTCTCAGTAGAGGACCTTGAATGTGGTCTAACGGTGTCTTCATATTCTCCGGCACGATGTTGGCTCCTAATGTTTTCCACATATTCAGTGTCACATGGGACCAACAATGGGTAAATTACATGGTTAATCTTGGATAAAATATCTTGTTGATGTATTTTTTTCACACATTCTTGGAAGAGCAAATGTTTTTAAAGTAAACTGTCGAAAACAGTACATTACAAATGGAAACCAACCAAAAATTACAGCCCCACAGGGATACAGCGATGGATATTTTCAACTGCGCAGTGTAATATACACACTGAGAAGTGTACATGAAAAGTCTCACGGTAAATGCATGAGACTTGAGAGACCAGCACATGCATACAAACATAAATACATACGTGCAAACTAGCTGTGGGGTAAGTACTGCAGCTTTACTGCAGTGCGTCCAGTTATTCAAAGAACTAGAAAATCTTAATGCTATGATAATAAATCACTCAACTAACAGGCCAGTTGTTAACCATCCGTCAGAAGCTCAACTATTACAACCTAGTACTTAAAAATATAGCCTGTATTAAATATTATTCCGTATCTTTTAGTGGAGGCCTGCATTACTCTCATTACCTCCCATTACTACCCCTTCTCTTATTAATGGGCCTGATGACTTTTGGGGCAACTAAAGTGTGTGTTTTACTCAATCTAGTGACACAGAGACCCTTCACTGGAAACTGAAGCACCTTGATAAAAAACAGGAGCATTCTGAGTTCCCTGCTGTGGATTTGATGTACATTCTGGGAACATTATGCTGAATTCTTTGAGTCTCTTCCCCAACCTCTGTTTTGACATTAGCTTATTCTGTCTGTTGACTTGACGCATGGTGTTTGTTTAAGCAGCGGCATTCTCCCATGCCACACACCTGTCAACACTGGCACTGACGTACGGTTTGCTCGCTAAAAAAGGCTTCAGCTACAAACCCAAATGCACACCAGCACTTCATTGTAAGTATTTTAAAACAGACAGATAGTGTAGACGTGTAGATAACCAAGATCAAACACGCTTAAAAAGGATCTGGTGGCAGGGAAGCGGACACTGGCTAAAAGCTTGCATCTTCAGGTATCAACAAAGGGACTGTCTTTGGAATTTATACGACTAAAACTTCCCAGCATCCTCTGTCTGTTTAGTGGCTTCTCTGTTCATTATCTGCATAATTTATAACTGCAAATTCCCCTCCTTGTTATAACCCAATCCCATGAATTCTAAACAGCTGGCACATGTTGAACCATCACTGAACTGGATTTTACCCAAGCATCTGTTGTCTTGACTAATAGATGAAATAATACATTTTGTGGTTATTGTGGTTATTGGTGATTCATGCATTTGATATATGCCACTTTAACCCTCATAATGTACCCCAACCAGGCTTTGGCAAAGAGAGCAGCACTTATTGGGCGGTGCTTTGCATAATTTGATTGGCGTTTATGATTCATAACATTTCTTCTTTTCAACAACGGCAAATAAAATCCAAATATTTTATCAGCATTGATAAATAACCTATTCACTTCCCAAGCCTTGCTATTTCCTGACTCGAAAGTCCATTACCACTTATGTCGTATTGTACGCCTTGGGTGTCATTCTCCTTTTAGCAGCTACTGTGTTTCAGTACAGCCTCTACAACATCTGCGCACAAAAGCCACACAAATGAATTACTACCCAGCTCAAAAGCCATTAAATCCCAACTGAAAAAACCACCTTTAGCAAGTTAGATCTTATACCTCAAGGTACTTTTCTCTATAAACAAAATGTGCTTGAGTTCCACTGTGAAACCATTTCGATCTTTCTGAAAACTTTTAATACATCCTGAGATACTCACTCTTTGGACAGTGCTGGGTTTGATTTGTGTTGTAGGGCAGAAGCCTAGTGTCCGATTTCCCTCAGATGTTTGATCCATACCTGCAAAACCTACCTGTTACAGGGGTCTCCTCTGGTTTCCAGCACAGTTCCTCCCACCTGCTCCACAGCAAACCAGGTATGATTCCAGCCGCCTTCCTCAGCTATTATGCTGTTTCACCAGCCTTTCTTATAGAGCCATGAGTACTAGGCATTCTGGTGATACTGCCCTGTCCGTCTGGGACAATCACACCTGTAGCCCTCTAATTCTGCAGCCTTGTATCTCTGTACACTCAAAAGTTTTAGCAGCTAATTATTTTTGCCGGGAGTATATCAAGACATCAGGTGTAAGGGATGTTTGACTAGATGTTCCTTAACTATTTTTCACAGTCCCCCTAACATTTAGGCTTCCTTTTGCCGGTATTCCAAACCACCCTAATGCCACAGTGCCTGCTCCCTATCATTCCCCGCCTGGGCGGGCATGTTGGCATTGGATTCCTGCCTTCAATACTCTCCCTTAATTATTTCCCTCTTAGTCTGAGATACTTGTGATACAAGCCCTACTTCTTTAAGCCTTTGCATCAACTCTTGAAGGATGCTAATTTCTGCTTTGATCATAGCTCCCATCTTTAACAAGTCAGCTTACCCCTGCTGCTGCAAATGTTTCACGCTTAGGTTAAACCAGCCTGTGTGTGGTAGCCTGCAATGTCACACAATTTCTTTTTCTTATTATTTTTTTTAAATAACCCTTTATTTACCAATTGTACACGTACAGGTACATAGGAAATCATCCCCTCACCTACCCCATCTTACTCTTCATAGCTCGGGGGTGACAGAACAAGGTCAACCAATGTGCAGCAGCCCTGGAGCTGGGGGTTAAGGGCCTCACTCAAGGGCCCACTGACATGTGACTGTTCTGCTAAGGCCAGGGCTCAAACCGACAATCTTCTGCTCGCAGGCACAGAGGCTTTCCCCACTGAGCCACTCACCTGCTTGATTCACATTCGTGTCTGCTACCTGCTTCGATCCTGTCCCTGCCACAATATCAGCAGCGATAGATACCACAGTCAACCTTTGCAAGCTATTTTCACTACCATGGAAGAAATTGTAGAAATCCAACATTACGCAGTAACACTGCATCCCAGTCCCATTAAACCAAAGCACTGGGAAATCCCCAGCCACATTTGAAGGTAGTTGTTTGATTTTCCTCTCCGTTCCCTTCACCATTTTCATGCACACTATGCATTATCAGAAGCCACATAAAGAATGGAAACAGCCAATGTTAGCACGGCAACCCGCTGAATTTGAAAGAAGCCTTCCAAAACAATTAGTCTTTTCAAATTTCCTCCAAACGTTCATGATTCATTAAAACCCTTCCTGTGCCATTTCATGGAGCTTTCCTCTGACGATGTAATGCTCTTATTCCAGACCTGCAGCTGATGTAACGAGAATCTTTAATTAAGATCACAGAGGAAATGGTATGGCCTGTTATGTATCCATTTTCCAAACCCCTCCTTGTTTTAGAATGACAAACAGCTGCTGAGTCACTGTCCTTTGGAGTAAAATGTTCCACTGCCCTTTAACACGTTGTTAAAATGGCATCTTCTTGTGATATTTTTCTACCCTGTTCCTTTCTCAATTTGCTTGCATTTTCTACAGTGATGCTACTTAATCAAAAGCGCAGAAATGGAATTGTACTATGGCACAAATCTCCTTCCTGAATATCATGCTCTCTCTGTCTTTCTATTCTAAATAGTTGAGGTTCTTATCGTCTCAGACAGCATATACCCATATGTCTTCTGAAGAGATGCTTTATTGCACTATGACTGTTCTATTGTTCTCTTTCTATATAGATTTTTATTGTATTATTCTATGACTACAGTTTTTTATGAGATATTTCAAGCTAGATTAATTTCTCCCTTTTCATAGGTTAATCCTGGGTATTTTGGTTGCTGGACTTTTACATCTGAGGTATCTCCTGTATTGCCATGTGGTTTTACACTGTCAGAAAAACGGGGTACAGTCCCGGCACAGTTTTGTTCCCCAAGGTACAAACAACATTGATGTACCCCCAATGGTACCAAAATGTTCCCTAGAGTCCATTTCTGTACCTTAAAAGGTTCATTTACCTACAGCTATAGGGTTCAATTGGCAGACCCTTGAGGGTACAGCCCCAGTGACAAGTAATTGTACCCTCAAATGTATAAATTGGTACTTTTTTCTGACAGTGTAGATCTAAGAATCCTCCTCGGTCTTACCATGGACAAAACTGTGCACCACAGTATTACCACACTGCCCGGATTAAATCTGGGCTAAATGGAAGCTCAGGCCTATTGGATTTTTGTAGCAGTTCCCACAGTAACATTCTCCCTCAGATTCCTCTCTTTAGCTCTCCTCACCATTACTGTTGAATCAATTTATTGGGACTCTCATCCCCAGGTCACTAAGGAGACTCTGGGAGCGTAGCCAATATTCGCAGTTCTTTGGATTAATGTTGTATGAAAAAATTGTGAGCTCCATGCACAGTCTTTCCTGAAGGTAATCTGTGAAATATTCAACCCTTTCTTAGAAGCCAGTAGGGGTGTCCAGAGAATCTTATTGTTACCACAAAATAAGATGCTTATCTTTCAGTAGTAGGTTTGGCTGGCCTACGTGTCGAGGGTTTCACCTCATACGTTTTGCCCAACTGTCCTCAGATGTTTTGGACCATATGAGTAACAACCGCAGATTCGTTTGTAAGCGATAGTGGAAGAATCACAGTGATTCTCCTATTCTGGGAAGATGATCTTTCAGTTTCAACCTGCAGTTTGACATTTTCTACAAGACCCACAGCTGTAAACGCTATACTGACTATAGATTGAGCAAATTTCCTACATCATTCCTACAGTCGTGAACTAGGCTTACATATTTATCCGTGTTCATCCAAAGGACATTGTACTAGTCTGGCTCCAAAAGTAGAATTAGTTGAATTAGTTACTTCAACAAGGACAATCTGGTTTGCATAATAAACTAGATTGCAAGACCTGGCCTTAAGGATAACCTGTGCAAACTGCAATTTTTTTCAATAGTTGTCTAGTTGTACAGTACATCTCGCTTGCATTTGGTATTTCTTGGCTCTTTATGAGTAATATAACTGAATACAAGGAGTTCATATCATTTTCAAAGTATAGGTCAGACTGCAAATAGATACAAACCCACATTTAACAGCCGGTACCCATGCAGAATGATTGACTTCAAGGTTTTTTAATAAATCATTTCTAAATTGTAGCCTACGAAGGCAGGAATAACAGAATTACATTTCGAGTGACACTACAGAAACAATATAAAATGACAATACAATGTGAAAAGAATCAATTATTTCAGTGTACAGTAATTACCCTTTGGGGGACCTATTATGAAACTAATTTAGATGTTTCACAGCTACAAGGAAAACCCAGAGGGATATAATTGTTTCTAGGGTCCTTAAAACCCATAATACAACTGTTAGGAATGCATAGATGCATGGATCACAGCAGCACATCACATCTCCTAGGAGATCAGCGGCATTTTGCCACTTAGAGACTGAGACATTACAACTAAATCACTCTTTTGCTTTGTATACGGGCTGCAGTTCAGGTTACTATCTTTACAAATCATGGCAGCACAATTGCAGGACTACTAATGTAACTAACCTCTGTCTCAGCATGCCACTGTTGTGTCCTGTTCCTGAAAGCCACTGCACACAACTTAAGGCCAAAATGAGAGTAATTTGTAACGTTATCAATAGTAAAAGAGCATGTACATGTAATTTAGCTTTATTGAACCAGAGTGGATCTGGAAGGGGATTGCAACTGCCACAAAAATATTGCCAACTCTCATTGACTGTGAAACTCAACAAGGTATACTTAAGGTAATCACTGGAAATACTGATTACTCGCCACATGCTGCGATGGTTAATTTTAGCGCGCGGGGATTTGCTACCAGACAGCATGAATCCCCATTTAAATCACGGGGAGAAGAAACTGCTCACAGAATAGAATCTGCGCTAATCCTACTACTCAGTGCTTCCGTATGAGAAGCGGGGTTCTGAATAGAATAAGGCTGCATACTGCCACCTGGAGGAGAAGGGGCGTTATGCCGCTACCTGTTCCCGAGGGCCGAGCACGAGCCCCTCCTGCTCGCGCTTCCCCGCGCCAGGAATGTCCGTATACGCTCCGGCAACAGGAAGTCCTCGCGGTTGCCATGTAATATCCTGACTGGCCGGGGAGAGCAGCGCCGGCTGCGGGTTTATGTCGACTGGGAAGAAGTGGCGCAAATTAGCGACTTCTTTATTGCGAGGAAGTTTAAAGAGGAAAAAGAAAAAAAGTAAACGACCGCGTTGAGAGGACTGTCCGCTTCCAAGATGTCTGTGGCGGGCTTGAAGAAACAGTTTTACAAAGCGAGTCAGGTCAGCCGCCAACTTTCTTCTTACCTCCATAAGTGGCACTGCTAGCTGCGAACTACTGTCAGTTTCTCTTTTCCTGCGACGTATCTATAATCACGCCACTTTACATGTCCCGCTGTGTGCGCCTCAGTCTATAGTCGTATAGCAGTTCTGTGGTCTGCAGGAGTATTTGCGTAACGCCTTCGGGTATTCACTGGATCTAGCTAAGTTACTTCTACCCGACTACTGCCTGTGGTTAAGTTTAGGTCCCCCAGCTAACCAAAGCAAGCTTTTAGTCAGACCCATAAATCTCGTCGTTAATCACCTAGCTAGCCGACAGCTTGCCTCCCAGTGCTCGTACACGCATTCTTAGCTAGCCTGGCAGCTGCCATAGTTCCTACGTGTTGCATTTTCTGCCCAAATACTACGCAGCAAGTCGCTGTCTCGATGTTATCTGACTGAGATTTACTCGCTGTCAGAAGCTACAAAGTCCTGTCAACCATTCCGATGATGTTGTTGATGCATGTGTTATACGTGGTAAAAGTTTAGAATCTACAAGACACATTGGCTTATTGGGACGGCCCTGCGTTTAAGTTGGTATACTGCCTAAGTGGGCGTATTGCTTAGTGTATGTGAGGCTTAAGATTTTTACCGATTAATTAAAAATTATGAAAAAATGGGTTTGGGCCTGTGTGCAGTGGCATTGGACCTAAATAATGAAAGACATTTTTTTACACGTTATTAATACTCGGTGATGCCTGACCTTTATATCTGTGTAAAAACGAAATCCAGACAAATTAACCCTTAAATTAACAATTAAACAGCCAAATGCAATATAATGACGGTATTTAACCTCAGTAACAATTTTTTCTGGAAGACAGAGTATTAATACTTAAGCTGCGGCAGATGGATTAATTTACCTGTAGTATCAGGTCACCATCAATAATAATAACAACAGCAGTGTACATGATGATATATTATGTATAGACTATTGAACTAGAACTGTATTAAATCTGGACTGATAAAGTTGGCTGAGCAATTGCTGCATTTGTTTAATGTTTATCATTGTTCTATGTAGTCTACTCTGAAAATGCAGCCAGATTTAGTATCTGTTGATGTCTGTATTGCCCTTAAGAGAACACATGCATTCATAAATACACAATGTATGTACACACCAAAGCACTGTCACAAGGTGTTCACTTGCTCAATTTTATCCTACATCCAAAGGGACGCAGTAAATGAAATTTAAAAAATGACATTGTATCCAAATTAAGTATTATGTGCAATTTCTGCTGAATCATGACTGTTTCCAGTAAATGGTTGCAGTAAATTGGAAAGGCTGTTTATGATTCTAGTGCATCTTCTGTTGCATGTTCTATGTCTGCCGCCTTGTTTGCAGGCATCCTGTGGTCAGTTTGTCATATAACATCTAAGGCAGTTGACTCACCAAACTGAAGGGGAAAAAAACTTCAATGTCTTATTCCTAGTCTTTTTGTAACTTATGAATTTGTCAGACACATATTTATCAAGGTGACAGGAGAGATTTATTCATATATCTAAGTTGATACTTTAATATTTTTTGATATTGAACCTTTCTATATCAATAAACTTGTGTACAATTTATGATTTTTTTTTTAAATGTTTGGTATCACATAGTCTGTAACTGTGTTGATGTACCAGCTGAGCCTGCTGGCTTGAGCAGAGGTGGGCAGTACATATTTCAGCAGGACGTGCTTATATGGTTTAGGGAGCGTTCAGAGTTGTTTGGAAATTGGAATAAAGGTCTAATGATGCATCTCTGCACCAATCAAGGGTCAATAGATGGGTGTGGGTGTTAATGGTGAAGATCCCCCCCCCCCCCGTCTGTTTTTTCTAATCCCATTTGTCACTGACTTTCTGCCCAGATCTGGTCCAGATTCCCAATGAGGAGATCTTTATAAAATAGGAAAGCGAAACAAAAAAACAGCGAGGAGTGGGCTGGGGCTGGGGCTGGGGCTGGGGCTGGGGCTGGGGGGGGGTTCAGCTAGTGGCTTCATCTTGCATTTAAAGGAGCGAGACACTGGGTGTGCTGCTGAGAGGCTGTTTGGGGAAATGGCAGCTTCTCTGTCAGTTGAAGCTCGCCGGGGGAGCTCTGAACAGACCCCAGATTAACTGGCAACTAATAAGGCACCCGTATTGAGATGCCAGTGTGTTCGTGCCCTTGCTGTGCAGTGGTGCAGCATACTGTGAGTGTTATCTCAGTCATGAGGGTAACAGTGCCCTGACAGAAATGCTTTGGGGGGTTGTCACCTGATGAACATAACCAGCTCCAGTTTCACATCAGTTCTGCTCTCTGTCATTTCTACCTCTGTCTTTCAGGTTCAGCAGCCAGCTCAGCTAAAAGTCAACCTTACAAACACGACCATGTGACATATGCATCATGTAGAACATCTTTTTATCTGTCTTTCTACCTTTTACAGTGGAATCTTGAGAATCTTGAAATAGTGTTGGTTTCTTGGTTTGGTTGCAGGAAACTCTATATGACATGAAGTTTGTTGATTTGAGTGAACAAAAAGGGCTGTAGGTTCTTCACACACAGTTTAAATACCGCCAATTCAGTGTTCCTTGCCTGTGGGTTCGAGCTGACTCGTGTGTTCAATCGGTTATGGGCAGAGGCTGGGTTCTGGGGCTCCTGCATTTAAACAGCAGGGCTGATGACTGTGTGTGGATCATTGCTGGTAATTTCGGGTTGCATGAAGGTTCTGCTTGGCTTTCTGTCATTACCTTGCGGCCAGATGCCTCCCACACATATGCCTACCTCCTCCTCTTCATGTCGACTGTTACTATTGCACAGTTGGCAGACTGATAAGGTAACGGTTCTCGACAGGCATTAAGTTTCTTGCGTTGTGCTACAGCTTGCGTTAAAGTGCTGGGAAGCTTCTCGTATTGCTCCCTTTGACTTGTTTTCCTGTGTCATCATTTGCTTTGTCCTTATGCCGCTTTAAGCTGCCATCAGACCCTTTGTCTTGCAGAAGGCAGCTGTGGTACCCTCTGTGTGTTTGTCCTCCTAGCCGCCTCGTAGCACATTTCCTATTCTTGACGTAGGAATAGACAACATGCTGCTTTGCACTACATACATTTTAATCCTGCCATTATTATGACACTTTTGGTCTCAAGGCAAAATAATCCCTTAAATTATATTCTTTTTCCAGTCATTTCTCTGTGTTGCTGTGCCTTCCTTGCCCTTGCAGGAAGTCCCCACATCAGTGTGTCTTTTGAGCCTAGTAAACCAGTCTCTGTATGCAGTATGGTGTGATGTGACAAAAGGGGCTGCGCCTTAACCAGGCTTGCTTCGCCTTTTATCTCTGTCTGGTCTATACAGATGCCACAGTAATTATGCTAATATTCAAGCATGGATTTAAAACCGAATGTAATGATTCAGTAATGATTTTATACAAAAAATAATGGACTCAATTCAGGCAAGTGAGTGTCTATATTATGTGCGTTCATAGCATCTTATTTCTTAGTGTGCCCTTGTTAGTCAGGCGAGGAGAAGTACATGAATATAATTGCATATATTTGAGTAAAACTGCCAGCTCCAGAAATGATCCTTTTAGCCATTTCTATAGCTGGGTTTTGAGCTGGAGCAATTTGGGTCAAATACTTCGCTCTGTGGTATTGCCCTGGTCCCCCATGGGAGTTGAAATGCTATCCTTTGGGCCACAACTCCATGTCCTTAATCGCATCACTGTCTGTTTCCCTAGAGAGCTGGATGTAGTCTCTCCAACTATGGACCACTTGACATAACTAATTAAATGACTGTACTGATATCTGTAGGATGCCAACTCTCTGCAGAATCGTACCCCAATCTCCCACATGAGACCTTGAGATAGACTACAATGCCTGCTTAGTGATATCCAAAGCTAGCCCTGCTATTTCAGTGGTGGGAAATGTATGTGTCTGTCAGAATAAATGAGGGGTATGAAATATATTGAAAGCTGGTGAATTTATACCAACGCAGATTTGGAGGTAATTAAGCTGGCAACATCCCAGCATGTTTAGAGCTGCGTACAAAATGGGCTGCTTTTTATGTGTGAAAGTCAGGTCTGGTTGTCTGTAATTTTGGACAGCGTGGCCTGCAATTTTAGTGAAAATGACAAATTTGGAATTATTATAATTGGTGCACAGCCCTTGAATTCCTTGGTACTTTATGCAGGGAATGTATACTGTAGGGCGGCCCCGTGGCTCAGTGGGTGGCGCTGTGCCTTCACACCTCCAGGGTTGTGGGTTCAGTTCCCATCGCTGGTTCTGTTTTTGCACATTTTCCATGTATTTTTACAGGTTTTCTCATAAGTTTTCTGTCACAATCCACAGGTATACAGTGTGGTGAATTGTGGGCTCTAAATGTTCTATAGTAAGCGTCCTGTGGTGGTTTGCACCTGTCTCATACCCAGAGCTTGGTGGTGATGGAAGATAGAGAATTTATATATCCATCTATCACATTTATTTCTTCTTTTTTGTATTTTTAGGATTGATTGTTCTCATCTGAATTCTGATGTTTTGATTTGTTGCTTTGCATTCAGAAATACTATAATGAATCAGAATTGGAATGCCGTCATCATCTGAACTTGTGTGTAATGGGGTGATTTAGCATGTAGGGCTGCTGTTTCTCTTACTGAAAATGCAGAGACTTCTTACATCATCAGGCTCATAGCTGGTGGTTGGAATAGATGTCGACGCTTGTCCCCGTTAAAGGTGCTTACTCTGTCCTTTAGGAATATGCTGTAAGCGTGTTAAGGATGTCTTCTCACATTTTATTGTTCTGAGTTAACCCAGGTTAGCACAGTGGTTAAGGTCATGGGCTCCTGCCCGGTAAATTATCCAGCTGTTCAAATGAGCAGCAAAAAAGTTCTGTGAAGCATGTCGCGAAATGATTGTGGGGATCTCAGTCATCTTATTGTTGAGCTGTATTACCTGCTCACAAAGAAACAAACAAAGCTCACCTTCCATGTGTAAAAAAAATGGTCACCCCTAACTCACCCAGGCCAAATCAGCAAAACCAACTTTTTTTTTTTTAAATGGCGAAATTCTTCATCTGCCCTGAGCTACCATCTAAGGTCACTTTACTGGTGGTATATTTTGCGACAGTGTTCATGGGTGTTATTAGGGCTGGAAGTCAGGATATTACAGAGTATCTACGAAATGGGCCGAGCTGGTCAGATAAACATTTGAGACCACGGAGACTGTTGTATTTGCTCTGTTTGTTCCATCTGTGATTGACACAGTTGGGAGAGGGCCTGCGTAAGTGTCCCTGGGGGAGGTCTGAGAAATGCACAACATATGCGGAATATTGTAAAAATTACACAATACAGATGCTATGTACAGAAAAATATTTTCAGACACTTCGGAATTTCTTAAATTATATCTGATGATGACTTTACATGAAAACCAGGTTGCTGCTGAATAAAAGCTGTGCTGGTTGCCAAGTTTAGAGGTTTGGTTAAATGTATATACTCTAAGAAAAGCGAAGCAACTCAATTTAAATCAAAATGAGTGTTTCATGTGTTTGTGCATAAATCTCCCATTTTAGTATGGTTGACTAAGACGGCGTTTATGTAAGTCTTTGCAAATGTCATGCACATAAATAGCTTTAAAATGTTTGCTAAAAATGTTTGTGTTCATGGCGAAGTACGTTCTTTATATGTCCTGCAGCAGAGGAAACCCCAGCTGCTTTACCCCAGTCAGACATAACATTAAGACCACTTACAGGTGAAATGAATAACGTTAATTATCTAGTTGCAGTGGCACCTGTCAGGGGTGCCATTATATATTAGGCAAGAGAACAGTCAGTTCTTGAAGTTGATGTGTTGGGAACAAGAAAATTGGGGAAGTGTTGGGGTCTGAGTGACTTTGACGAGGGCCAAATTGTGATGGCTAGACGGTCAGAGAATCTCCAAAATGGCAGGTCGGGTGGGGTGTTCTCGGTATGCTGTGTTCAGTACCTACCAAAAGTGTTTGGTGAGCCAGCGATAGGGTGATGGGCAACCAAGGCTCTTAGATGCTTATGGCCAGCGAAGGCTAGCCCATCTGATATGATCCCACAGGAAAGCTACTGCAGCACAGATTGCTGAAAAAATTAATGCTGGCTATGAAAGACAGGTCAGAACACACGGTGCATCGCATCTTGCTGTGTATAGGGCTGCGTTTCCGCAGACCGATCAGTGCACCCATGCTGACCTTTGTCTGCTGCTGAAAGAACTTACAGTTGGCACATGAGTATCAAACCTGGACCATGGAGCAATGGAAGAAGGTGGCCTGGTGTGATGGGTCACGTTTTCTGTTACATCATGTGGAGGCTTGGGTGCATGTGTACTATGGGAAGAAGGCAAGCTGGTGGAGGCAGCGTGATGCCCTGGGCTGATGTTCTGCTGGGAAACCTTGGGTCCTGAAATTCATGTGGATGTTACTCTGACACTTACCACCTACTTAAACATTGTTGCAGACAAAGTACACCCATTCATGGCAACTGTATTCCGCAATAGCAGTGCTATCTGCCACACTGCAAAAATTGTTCAGGAATTGTTTGAGGAACATGAATTAATGTTCAAGGTGTTAACTTGGCCTCTAAATTCTCCAGAACTCAATCCAGTCGAGCATCTGTGAGATGTGCTGTACAAACGAGTCCGATCTATGGAGGCGCCACCTTGCAACTTACAGGACTTAAAGGACCTGCTGCTTATATCTTGGTGGCAGATACCACAGGACACCTTCAGAGGTCTTGTGGAGACCCTGCCTCGACGGGTCCCGGCTGTTTTGGTGGCACGAAGGGGACCCTATCCAATATTAGGCAGGTAGTTTTAATGTCATGGCTGATCTATGTAGATTGTTTCCATAATTTAAAATGAGTAGGAGCAGCCATTTTCCTGTAGTGACTTTCATGAATTCACTTAACACAGTGACTGGCTGGAAATGGAGACACAGCGGCCCAAATTTAAAATGTCATCTCTTTGCCAAATGACATTTTCAGTTAGAAAGTCAGCGAGCCTTGAATAACAGCATGCATATTTAGCAAGTTTAACATCAGTGCGATGACAGGCGTCTTGTAGAATGCCAGATCTGCTGAGAAAGATCTTTTGGCATGACACATTGGCCACTTACGGAAATCACTTTATCTGACCAAGCCCTAGCGCTGCATGATTGCCATGATATTTTCACGATTGCACACACCTGATTTAAATAAATACGTTTGGGTGTGTTTGTCTATATGCCAAACAACTGCTGCTTTGTTCTGCTTCCTGATTCACCTTTTAAAGTGAATTTGCTGCACACTACAGTCTGTTGGGCAGTATAAGGTTCCTGAATTTCACCCCCCCCCCCATTGTATTACTAATGAAGATAGTCTTTTTTCTGTTCTCAGATTTGAAGTTTGTGTATTTTTCTGCAGAATCCTTTGAAAAATTAATTTATGACCAGCCATTTTAATAGTGATCTGATACTGTGGTGAGTTGCAAGTTGCTGTCCGGTTTAAGCACTCTGCTGACGACAGGCAAGCTTTAAAGTGCGAGAGTGAGGAGGGGAGCGGATGGGCCGCCAATAATGCTCTGCTCTGCACTCTGGGGGAGGGTGCGGCAGCTACATACGTGTGCAGTTTCAAACTTCCCATTTTCCACTGGACTTAGAGACAGCTGCAAGGGACGTGGAGTGTATGAGTTTATTTGAACAATGTGTGTATTTTAATGGAATATAGATTTCTTTTCCCTCCAGTCTGGCCATTATTTTTCTTCCCCTTTAAACAAATCGATTCTGTGTCCATGGAATCGAGTCACCCAAACACCTCTCCTTATAGGCTGGGAGCATGAAGGGCAGAGAGGATCCACCGCTCCGAACACGGGCCGCGGGGGGTGGGTGTGGGTCGAATGTCCTCTTGTGGCAGAACGGCTAGATGGAATTAGCATGTGTAGCTCCAAGCCGCTGGCTCATTCTGTGATGAGCCGGGCCAGACCACTCAGCTGTCCCTTCCCCTGCGGCCCGCTGGACGTTGTTAGGCTTCCACTGCTGACCTGGCACAAGGCAGATACTCTTAAAACCTTATGGACATGCTGTTGTCGGAAGCCAGAGTTCCTCTGCATGGCTTCTGACAATCTTTTTTTTCACTGTCGAGTGTCCTCCATGTGCTTCTCATTTTTTCCAAGATTTAACCTTGCTGCCTCTCAGCGGGTATAAAAACAGATTTTCCTGCTTTAACTTGTTTTCTTTTTTTTCTTTTAATAAATATTCCAGTTTTTCCTTTCTCAAATATCTGTAAGGTTGTGCTCTAGAGGCTGGGTTTTTCCCCCTCTGAGGATGTGATCTGCAAGGCTGTGAAATTGCATTTCTGCAGTTTACCTTGGGCATCTTTGTCTGTGTAAGGCAAACTGGTGTGCATTTAAATTTAAATGTGATATTTTGAATGCTGACCTTTTGACTTCTTTCTTACTCTTTTTTTAAACTGACCTCTTTTTTTCACATAGTGGACAACGTTCCCGCACTGTTGGTTAGGTTCAGTGGAAGGTGGCTGAGTCAGCCCGCAGTCCGCAGCAATGTACACTTTAAATGCCGGAGAGTACGTCCCCGATCTATATGCTCTGTGTTGTCAAGCGTCACGTGTTCACGGTTCTTTTCATTCCCGTGTCATTGGGAGTGTCCCTCGTCTGACTTTTGTCACACAGTGTCCTGTTCTTATTTGTTCCCCATGTTACTCAGCGTCTTGGTGTCCTCCCTGTCTGATATTCAGGAGAGGTGGAGCAGAAATCAATCTTTTCATTTCTGTTTTTTGCCTTGGCTTTGCTCATGACACGGCTTCATCAGTTTCGCCACTTTTGCATTTCTTTTTATTTATTTTTTTGCCCTTCTGCGCCCTGGTTAAGCACTCATGTCTGTGGTTGCACAAGTACTAATCTGTGTGATACCGTGCTGTTTGCAGAAATACTACAGATTTATTTCTGTCAGCACCTGCGTCAGCATATTTCAACACATAGAAATCAACCTGAAACGGGAATGTCAATGGCAGCCTGTTAGGTGATTTCGTGTCACTCATAGTGTAGCTAGGTGGGGTAGTGGTTCAGGGGGTTGCACCTCTAGAGTCTGCACATTTCCCCCGTGTTCATGTAGGTTTCTTCTGGGGACGCTGTTTTCCCATAGTTCTGACACAGTGTCCAGATAACTTGGTTGCTCCAAATTGCTCTGCATTCCGTCCAGTGTGTACCCTGGTTCCTGCCTCCAAGGATAGGCTCCAGGTTTCCTGTCACCTTGCTTTGTATGAACAGTTATGAACAGTTGATGGGCAGTGTAGTTCATGTTGTGAGTTCTCCTCAATGCTCATCCTAATAGATGCTCTTGAAATGGGTTCTTAATGCGCTTTATACACGTAAAGATCTATACTGCGTCTGGTATGATGGTCTAACTGCAAATGTGAGTGGGGTTTCCTATTTGAGCACAGTGGAAAAATCTCCACACTTATGTGTTAGTTATTGCTTATCTTATTTTTTTGTCATGTATTATTTATGATTATTGTAGCACGTTGTATGTATTTCTTTATAAGCACAGCTTTATCCAGTATCTTGTTACAGTTAAGCACAGACTTTTTCCCTAAATAATTTAGTGTGCATATGCACCAAGGCCCTAAAGCAAATCCCCTGTACATGCAAATAAAGTTACTTTGTTTTATTTATTTTTCCCCTGTGCCTACCTGAGATACCAAATAAACCTCTTT
>JAAGVU020000032.1:4589480-4613777 GCA_011763525.2 Mormyrus iriodes
CGTCCCGTGTATGAAATCAACAGGGCAAACCAACTGAGGAAGCATGTACCAGGAATAAAAAGACCCATTGTCCGCAGTAATCCGCGAACCAGCGAAAAATCCGCGATATATATTTAGATATATTGATAAATATATCTATATATATAGATATATAGATAAAATCCGTGATACAGTGAAGCCACGAATGTCGAAGCGCGATATAGCGAGGGATTACTGTAGTTGAACTTTATAAATCTGCGTATCTGTAAGTAATGACATTCTGGTATGTTTTTCAGTGAAATTCAGGTTTATTCATGATCATTGAAATTACTTGTTCTCTTTCTGCTGGATAAATTGGAGTGTTTATTCTATGTATCAGAAGTTGAGCCTCACGTAACATGCACAGAAGCTTATTACTGGGAACTTTGTACAGATGTGAAGTTGTAAAAATTCTTGTATTTCTTGTTGTGTATTAGTCTCTGTTTCTGTTGTCAATCTGCCCTGTGTTTTATAGAAAGTAGATGTGACGAACAAAGCTGTGGTAGAAATTATCTCCAAAACCTCAGAGTACCTGCAGCCTAACCCAGGTGAGTGATTGACTTGGGACTGCTTGGGTACTATACAGTTTTGCTGACACGCAGCAATTAAATACTGTAGGCCAGTACTGAAGTTGCTTATTAAATTTGCAGTATTGTCTACCTCATGCTTTCCACCACAATCTGGCCCCTTCTGGCTTTCTCTCTCAGCATCCCGCGCTAAGCTCTCCATGCTGAACACCATGTCGAAGATCCGAGGCCAGGTGAAGAGCCCGGGCTACCCTCAGGCAGAGGGTCTGCTGGGGGAGTGCATGGCCAAGTTTGGCCGGGACCTCGGGGAGGACTCCAACTTTGGTGGGTCTTTGTCTGTCTTTCGCTCTGTCTCTCTCTGTCTGTCTGTGTGTGTGTGTGTGTCTATCTGTGTCTGTTTGGTGTGTGTGTGTGTGTGTGTGTGTCTGTCTGTCTATGTGTGTGTGTCTGTCAGTCTGTATGTCTGTGGCGACAAGGTCATGGCTTCTGAAATCTGATTATGCGCGAGTGCTGTTCACACTCTGCCCCAGGTTAACATTATCTTATTTCTGGTGGTGAACAGTAATGACATATAGAACCAGACACAACCCCCCCACCCCCAGCACTCCCACTACGAGCCAGCCAGCAATGCCACTATTACTTAATGCATTAAATACATTAGTGTAACCATGGAAATTCAATACAGTTGTTCTTGCCAAAGCCAATATGTCAAAAATGTAGTTTGATATAGTGAAACATTTTCATTTTTTCTGACGTCAGACTTTTAAACCCTTATTAACTTGTCTCATGTAAATATTTTCACCAGTTTGTGTAGTAAGATATCCGGTCCACATTATATTCACTACTCCCGCTTTAAATTTAAACTTTAAATGACACCCAATAAGTTAAGAGTAAGAGACATACCCACTAATTCATTATGACCTTAGACCCTCCAGGCAGGCACTTCTTGTCATGTGAACACACGTTTTTTGCAATAATGATACATAGTGATTATGTTGGCAAGGCTCAAAGTGCCCCCTGCTGGGCGGCCATTAGAAGTGACTGTCCACGTGTCGTGTGCCAGCAGCTGGAGTCTCCTTTCTCTGATGGCCCACTGTGCCATCACAGGGAGCAGCTGAAAACCATACAGCCCAGAACACAGTGCTTGTATATTTTGACAGTGACCGTAGGGAAGCTGTAACATGTGAGTAGACTAAGAGTGGAGATAGGATTGTGGACTTTAATTTGTTTTGCTATGTATTTATTACACCGTAGAATTTGTGAATGTGCCCTAAAGCAGATACGGTCTATTAAACCAAGTAAATGTGAGATGGATTTTTAGATATTTAAAAAGCAATTTATTTAGCTTATGTTTTGTTCCATTTCAGGCATTTATAAACCTGCATATCTAATGTGGTAATATAATTTAGCATATTAGATACTCTCATTTTTCCAAACTCCCACGGCTCACAATATTCTGGTCACATTTTTTACACATTTTTTTTTTTTTAGTTCAGCTTACATGCAATTTTCTTTGCATTGTAACTTGTAAAAAATAAATGTCATTAAGTTGTGCTCTGATGTGATATTTGTCACTGGAGAAGTGGGGTCTCTCTCAAGAGCCGATCCCAGCTGCTTGTCTTATGTGACCATGCTGTAGGTGGCGCACTTATTGACGCAGGGGAGACCATGAAGAGACTGGCCGAGGTGAAGGACTCGCTTGACATTGACGTCAAACAGAACTTCATAGACCCACTGCAGGGCTTATCTGACAAGGACCTCAGGGAGATCCAGGTGATTGATGGAGGTTCACATGCTTCACGAGACCCTTGTGTACACCCAATAATTCATCTCTCCGAAGAGCAGGTCTGCACAGGCCTGGTTTATGGGATATTATATGTATCAAAAACCTTTGAGATCAATTCCAAGATGAATTTGCTGGAAATAGAATCAAATACATTAAAACTGGGTCATGCCAACTGGGTCCTGGTATTCGCTTTTGTTATAACTGAAGAATGAATGATATATAGTCCTCAACGAATAAGTTGTCCCACGGTGACTCACAAGAGTACCTGGACCAGACCCACTGCTTGTAATTCTCAGGCCTGAGACAAAATTACTTCAACTGGGCCCCTGTAACCAGGGCCAGGACAACTTCCCCAGTTGTCCCCCCAAGATGGCAGGCCTAACCTGGACTAGGGTGTGCCAGGACCAGGGGTGTTTCTCAGTATGCGCACTTGACCATACTAATGTTCTCGTGTATCCGTTTTACATCATCTTCCGTTGCCGAAGACCAGTTCCAATACTAATCGCAGAAGTGCGGAGGGTGGAGACAAATCCCCTGATGTCATTCTTGCCCATGATTCATTGTGCCCCAAGTTTGTTCTTGGGAGGCAAGTTAGCAAGACTTCCCTTGCCAAGACCACAAGTACAATCTTCTTCGTTCTTGGTGCGGAGAAACACCCCAAATCTGCGACACCCTCAGCAGAGGATTTTGGGTATTAAGGGTGCACTTAAGGGGGGGGGTACCATCATTTGAGCTCATCACACCCACCTCTTCTCAGCACCATCTGAAGAAGCTGGAAGGACGTCGCCTGGACTACGACTATAAGAAGAAACGTCAGGGGAAGATCCCAGACGAAGAGGTCCGACAAGCCTTGGAGAAGTTCCACGAGTCCAAGGAGGTCGCAGAGATCAGCATGTACAACCTGCTGGAGACTGATGTGAGTGACGAGCTGTATGTGTGTTTCTGAAGTGTCTTAGTCTGTTTGCTATGTGTATATGAGTCACGCTGTCCGTTTATATGAGAGATGCAGTGCCACCTACAGACAGAAATACAACATTGTACATGAAAGGTGGTTATATTTGAAGCATGAAGCAAGTGTGCGAATAGCACACTTTAAGTAATCAGCAATCCAAGCCATGTGAAGTACTACACTGCCACTTGGTGTTAAACATAATGATAAACAAAACAGGTGGCCTGTCTGTGAGGTTTTGACCCCCAAGGCGTCTGCGCAGATCGAACAGGTGAGCCAGCTGTCCTCACTGGTGGAGTCGCAGCTGCACTACCACAAGCAGGCCGTGCAGATCCTGGAAGAGCTCTCGGACAAGCTGAAGGACAGGTGGGTACGGCCAGCGGGCCGGTGGAGTTGTGGGATGGGTGTCAGGCGTGGGAAAAGCACCTGACTGACTCAGGATCCCAGCAATGCTTGCTGCAGAGCAGTTAAGTGTAAGATCCCAGCTGCATGAGTGCGGGCTCTAGTGTCGACCTGCAGGGCTGGCTGCTTCTGCGCAGGGTCATGCGCATGCTAACAGCGTGCTCTGCATGGCAGGATCAACGAGGCGCAGTCCCGCCCCCGCCGGGAGTACACCCCTAAGCCTAGGCCTGTCTGTGACTTCAGAGATAACGACCAATCGAACGGCGGCTTCGCCCCTGGCACCCCGTCGACTCGCTCCTCAGGTGAGACGCTGCGCGTCTGCTCACGTGATGGACAGTGTTTTTCTTCCAGCTACTCGCCGATGACGGCGTACTGGCCGTCGTGAGCCGTGGAGTCGCAGCATCAGGTCATGCTGTGACTAAACCGTCCGCGCGTGCGTCCATATGTGCGCGAATTAATTCGCCAGTCCTGAAGCTGGTCGCGCAATTGGCTGATTCCAAAGTGACCCCGCCGTGTGTTCTCTCCCTGTGGCATCGGCAGGCTCCCGCTTCCAATGTCGCAGATTTTCCTTCCGAAAGACCAGAAACCGTGAGTTTGTCTGTGTGTGCGCGTGTGTCTGCGTGGGCCAAAAGCGAACGACTGTTGTGTTTGAGATGTTGACAGTTTGCCACATTGCATGTGCTAATGGCAGAATTTGATTCTGCAGTACTAACCTGTGAGTGCATAAATACATACGGCCAAGTCTAGTTATTTACTCATCTGAAAATAATTACAGTGACTATGCTGTTATTTCAGATAATAGGAGAGTGGCATCTCCTAGTCGTGTTCCGTAAAATTGCCATGAATTTTTTCCAGTAGCCCGTTTAATTGTAATAACCGTAATATATGCTAAAGATGTGACATTTTAAGCGTTTCCTTTCCTCTGGGATGTAAACCATGCTGTTAGATGCTGTCCCATGTGTGGCCCTAACAACAGACTCACCCACAAGGATGTTTCATACCAAGCAGTACCTTTAATATAAATGGGTTTAAGAAGATCATACACTTTAATTTCTAGCATCTTCAGTCTTTGATGGGTTATCATACGTAGAGTGATCCTGCACTGTCGTAGAAAAAAAATTCTGCATTGTTTAATTAGATCTGATTTGTATTCAGATCATTTGTATTAATGGATTAATGGGGGGTGGCTGGTTTAAGGAAGTAGGCTGGGAATTCTGACCTGGCGTCCTCATGCAGGCCCGCTGTACTGGAAAGGCCAGCTTTGACTTGGGGCAGCTGCTTTGGAGAAGCTTCCGGAGGAGCTGTGAACGACGCGTTTCGCGCTGTTTCAACTACATCCAGCTCTGGGCTGCGTGCTCTGTGCCAGAGCGTGCCAAGAGGCTGAGTTAAAGGATCAGGCGGGGTCAGCTGCGTGCCATGTGCTTTCGGCGAGCGTGTGCCGCGTGGCATTCTAACTAAAACGGGCATGCCTGGGCTTCTGCGCCTCAGGCTGGCCTGCTGCTCCATCCAGTCCACTCCGCGTTGTGGACAGGGCTAGGCCAACTATGGCTGCGAAGTCAAAGGGCCCGCACTGTGTGCTTGGATTCCAGAACTAACCCACGGCTGAATCATTCTGCCAGAACTCTGAGTGCTTCCCAGGAGAAGCAAGGGCCCGGATCAGGGAGAGCCGCTCCCTCAGCTGCTGTAGCCCAGAAAGGGGAGGGATAGGACTTGGCGGGCTGGGGATCACCATGCAAAGAGCAATACTGGAGGTCCCTGTTCTGCTGGAGTAGTGACCTGTGCCCTACCGAGCTAACACCAGTGCTGAAAGTGAGGCCAGCCTGCTGCTTAAGTGTGATGTGTTCTGGTCTTGTCTTGTTCACCTCATTCTGAAAGCAGAGCCTCCAGGTATCCGTCATTGTGTTGAAGTTTTCACTCACCCCCTCAACCCCCAGCAGCGCCTAGACTTCCAGAGACTCCCACTCCTGTGCTGTCGGAAAGTCCTTGGCTTCTGTTGATCTTCCGCAGATGTGTAGACATGGAGAAGCGATTAGGGACTTACCCCAGGAGTGGTGTCTGCTGGGCCCCTCTAACGCAGAGATGCTTCAGACTTGGCCTTGCTGAGTGGCTCTGTTTCACCCGCCTGCCTCTCGCTTGTCGCTTCTTGATGAGTCCCCCCCCTGAAGACGGTGCCCTTCCCCCCCTGCAGGTGCAGAGCAGCCTTGCTGTAAGGCCCTGTACGACTTTGAGCCAGAGAATGATGGTGAGCTGGGCTTCCGCGAGGGCGACATCATTACACTCACCAATCAGATCGACGAGAACTGGTATGAGGGCATGCTGCGCGGCCAGTCCGGATTCTTCCCGCTGAACTACGTGGAGGTGATCGTTCCTCTCCCTCACTAAAGAGGGCGCCACGAGGAAGATGGGAGTGAGATTCCACTGTCTGAGATCCCAGGGCTTCGCCCTAACCTGTACCTTCATCATGGCCACTCTTAAAACACTTACGTGTACATTACATGTCCCCTTCACAGTTCATAGGAGAGACATCTGGTCTTGTATCCTGAGTGAGGGAAACGCTTCATTCAAAGTCACTCACGCACTTTTTGGCCCAAGTTTTGAGGGCCACGGTAGGTTCTGTATCACTGCTGACAGCTACGCATCACTATGGTTGCAGGAAGAAGTCAGGTCAAAGTCTAGAAGCCGTTAGATTTTATAGTATTTATATAACATGTAGAACCAGGAATGAGAGATCAACTCCACTGTGCAACGTGTCATTCAAAATAACCTGACTCCTTAATTTTGGCCGGGCTTCTCCTTGAACCCTTTGCTCTCTCCTGCCTGCCCATCACAGCAACTGTCAGCAGCCACATGATATTCAAGAATGCCGTGAGAAAATAGTTATGCTAGATTCATTACACGTAAAACAAGCTTTGTTCAAGTCTCGGGGTCCGTATTTTCACTTATGTATTAGTTTGCAGAACTGAGTGTTACAGAACCACGGTCCTTTTTTGGAAACTCACAACAGCCTTTCACTGTATTTGGTCACACAGTTTGACAGAGGGTCTCCTTAGGAGTGTTCAGGCACTTATACTGCAGGTGTTTAGGAGGTATGAGCTATATCACTCAACACTAGGACACTAGGCCTGTTGGATAGACTACATACAAGCTCTTAATTATATAAACCCTCCCCCTCCCTGGTTCGAACCCCTTTGAGCTGTTAAGGTTCTTCTTGAAAGAGCAGTAAGACACCCTCCCCCAGCTTAGGCTGTGCGTCGGTTTGTGTGTGTCCCTGTCTGCCTGCCCTGTGTCTGGCGTTTCCATGTAGGGTACCGCCACAGCCAGCCTAAGAGCAGAACGCGACGCGGATGAGACCATGCGCTCCGTGTTGGCGTGTCCGTGTGCCTGTCCCTAATCCTTTGTTTTCTCTCCTTTGCGTGGCTTCTCTGTTCTGCTGCTAGTAGCTTGCGTGTCAGTGTTTGCGTGGGGAAATCTCACTTTCGTGCGGGCAACTCTGCTCCGGCTGTGAGAGGACCCCTTCCCTTATGGCCAATGGCACCGGATTCTGACCCCTGTCATCCTCGCTGTGGACCAGGCCGCAGGTCTCGGCGGGGGGTCAACGTGAACCATCCATAGGGGTCGAACCGGAAGCCGCGGTATCCGTGCTCGTGTGGGAACCGCCCCCCACCCCAGGTCAGATTATGGCTGACCCCGCACGTGTGTCCCAAAGCCTCTGTTTGTCATTGTCTTTCCCCTTTGCCCTCCCCCCCCCACACTCTACTAATGTGTGACTTAATACGCAGCATGTTTATTTAAAAAGGAAACGTTTACATTGTAATTTTTAGCTTTATTTAAGAAATGTGTATATCGAGAGGTGAGGTGACTGTGTCTTTGAGCATAGCCTTCAGGCATGGGCACCCATCCCCCACCCCTCCCCCTGCCTGCCAATGGGACAGGTCACCGTATTCTGTTTCTTTTTCTTTTTTTTTTTTAAAGCAACCTTTGAGCACTAATCCCATGAAACGGTGTACTGATGACATACGTGCCGGGGTGCAGCCACAGCCTGTCGGAGCATGCCGAGAAATGCATGCGGGTTTACGAAAATGTACAAGGGTTATTTTCCTTTCTAATCTAATCATAGGCCCAGTATTTTAGAAAAAAAAAACAATAATCTGCTATTTAATAGTATTATTTTTAATATCAAAATCATAATGCAAAAAAAACATACATTTTATATAAATTTATCTGACTCTGCATGAAGCTTTATACTCTGGCTTGTCGTAAAAGATACTTTAAGGGGAAATCTACTTTTATTGTAGGTTTTGCTAAGAATTAATACAACACTAAATAGCAATATTCTGTTGTGTATTATCTTCATTTTTTTGTATTTGCATCTGATGGGTTTCTGCCTTTAAATAAATACCAGTTTAAAATGTGACATGCTGTCAGGCATGAAATTGTATGTGTGGTCTGCACCGGGTTTGGAGAGAGTTGTTGATATGTGACCAAGCCTGACCTGATCCATCCATTTTCTGTAACCGCTTGTCCTATTCAGGGTCATGGGGGGTCCAGAGCCTATCCCAGAGGCTACGGGCGCAAGGCAGGGAACAACCCAAAATGGGGTGTCAACTCAACACGGGGCACAGTCACACACACACACACCTCCGGGCAATTTGGCAACTCCAATTAACCTCAGCATGTTTTTGGACTGTGGGGGGGGAAACCGCAGTACCCAGAGGAAACCCCACGACAACATGAGAACATGCAAACTCCACACCGATGGAACCCTGGAGATGCAAACCCTGGTCCCAGAGGTATGAGGCAACAGTGTTAACCACTATGCCCCCCCCCACCCCCGACCTGCTCCACCTCCATATATCCAAATGATATTGATGTTTACCACATCTCTGGCTTCTGTTTCAGTATTTAAGTAACTACACAGGTGCTGAGACGTCCAGGGGAGTGAGGGTGCGATGGCATGAGGCCCTGGCACACGTCCAGCAGCAGAAACAAACGAGACAGGCAGGGTTAGAAGGTCCAGTGTGTGTATTTAAGGTTTCCAGCAGGTTAAAGGCATTATTCCCAGTTAATATGCAGACGTCACATTCATACCACAGGACTCACGAATACTGGTAAGACTGAGGAGCACTCCTCGTCTCCATTTCCATTACGGTTCCCCGGGTTTTTTTTTTTTTTTTTCCAGCGTTTTGACACCACCGTACGACTGACACAAAGACACACAGGTCACATACTGCACAAACGTGTCAGTGATAAAGATCTCACAGTTATAAAGGCGTTAGGAGGACCAGGCTCTGTATCCTACACGGTCCCCTGGGGAGGTGTGGCCAGGCCGGCGATACCTGGACACTGAGGCTACACTGATGATGAAGCACCAAGGAGATGGGGCTCTCCCACACACAGAGTTTGGTCAGGAGAGAATGGGACTATGGGGGGGGCAGCCTGTGACAGCATTCATCCTCATCTTTACTGACTGCTGCTCAGCTGGTTGTAGACATGCAGCAGGATCTGTGAGTAGGCTTGGTCCTTGGGAGCATGGCCGCTCAGGGAGCCCTGCGATGGGGGAGATACAGTTCAGAGAAACGTCCTGGACACTGTAGTCTCATGGTGGCCAGAAGGTGGATTTTATTATTGTTTGGAGTAGGATTGTTATGGATAATACTGTTATGAGTATTAGAAACCAGACCTTTATTTTGTCCAGCACTGTGATCTCTGGGCTCCACAGCTGACTGAACTGCACAAGATCAGGAGCTCCTCTGTAAAACTCCACCAATAGCATCTGTTAGCAGATTGACACTGTCAGTACCCGTTGTATTGGGTTAGCATCCACACTGAACCGAGCCCAACGGTTTAACTGAAAATGGCGCCATGGTGACACAGACACATTAAAAGCAATTGAGTACCATCTCATTCAAAACGTCGCTGGTCAGGAAGTTGTCTTGAACGTAGGTCACCTCGACCGCAACAGGTATGCCGTAATCATTAGGCCGTTGCTGGAGAAGGGAAGGAGAAAAGTATGACTGAGGTTCTGCCGCTTCCGTGTGCTGAGCAGGTGTAGGACTGATCTACTGTACCTCTGGCGGTGGCACCACCCAAAAAGGCGTTATGGTAGATGCTACACCCTGGTTACCATGGTAATAAGGACCTACAAATAGAGATGACAAATGCTTAAAATATTGAGGGAGACACTCCAGAGGCTGCATTATCTCATCAAATATGGTTGAACGTCATGAAGACTAATTTGGGAATCACCAGTAAATGTTTTTTTCCCTGTAAATGCTAGAGCCATGACATTACATGTGAAGGAAAATGACATCACAATCACACTGGGTCGGCCTAATGCCGCACGATCCAGTTACATTAGTTCCTGGGCCCAGTGCCCGACTCGACACTGACCACAGATGATCCCAAGGCAGGGCTGAAAGCCGTTGTTGCTGCCCTGCAGGCGGAGCTGATGGTCCATCTGGGAGTCGATGTCCTGCAGGGATGGCAGGGCCGGGCCCCGCGGGTGGCTGTGGTACCAGCCCACCAGCGACAGCCCTCGCATGAATAGGTTCTGGCAAATCTGAAATGTCACGGTGGGGAGAGAGACGTAACTTACAGACAAGTGACCATACAAAAGGCGGTAATACAGCAGGGGTGTCCAGCAAAGTGCTACAAATTCAGACGGGGCTATAGGGCAGTGTTTCCTAATCCGATCCTCGGGGACCCACAGACAGTCCACGATTTTGTTCCCCCAAAGCTCCCTGTTATAGCTCACACTGTTATAGGGAATAATTCTTTAGAGGAGGAATTTAAGAAAAGCTGCCCCTAAATTCAAACTGCTTTACTGATGATCATCTAGGCCAGGGCTATGCAACTCATGGTCCTCAAGGTCCGAGCCCTGCTAATTTTCCAGCCTTTCTTCACCTGTGAGCCAGATGTGCAGCCTCTGGCCAAATCAGGATCACTAATTATTAAACTAACTCCCTCTGAGAAATGAAACCATGGACTGGATTTGGAATCGAGGTTCAGAGTTGAATACCCCTGATCGAGCCTGTTAGTTGTTCATGTTGTTAAGGAGGAACTGTTTTTCTGCACAAATATGAGTCTCCTTGTCACTAACACAGATACATAATATATCAATATTTATTTTGCATTAAATATTACATGTATTACATTAAAACTATATTCCATAGTACTTTTACATTATGTACATTGCAATGTTTATCTATCAGACACTTCTGTCCAAAGTGATATACAAGTGAGGACAGTTTGGGGCTAAGGACCTAGTTCAAGCGTCCAATGGCCAGCCACATGGATTCACCCCCATAACCTTGCAGACATGGGCACAGATCCCCTAACCCCTCTGAGCTACATAGCAGCCCAGTAAGAATCCATGTGTTGCTATAGCCTTAACGGACGGCCTAGGGCTTTAATAAATGATTTATTATACGTTCCATCTGCCAGTAATACACCTTCCAAGTTAGTGTGCACGTCAGAAGTGTGTCTCCATACCTCTTCTTCAACGGCAGGTGCAGATTCTCGGTCTGCCAGCCGCGTGCGACATGGAAACGCTCTAAGGACTGTCAACACTAAGGGAGAAGCAGCCTTATTAGTGATGAAGCAGGGGTGAGCAAACCAGAGGCAGCTGTTCCTTTCAGGTAGGGAGGGTAGTGACTGTGAAATAACCACTTACTGTAATGATCACTACAGTAATATTCTAAAATGTATTATAGGTAACACTTAGAACGGTGATCATAATGCATTATAATGCATGCATAATGTAATATAGCCACGTTTATAACTATAAAAAGGCATAACACATTATAGCCATGATTAATATGCATTATGAAAGCTTTATGACGCTCTCATCAATAATGCATTAGGTACCTTCATAACGCAGTACAAAACATCCTTAATTCTTCTGCGTCTTATTTTCAGTTATAGCCATGTCTATAATGCTTTATGAATGTATCTATAATGCATTATACATGAGTGCTTTGAGTGTTACTGTATTACCTTCTTACCTCCTGAACTGTTAAGCCACCAGCTGCCACTAGATCAATCATTAACAAGGTCACAAATAACCAAACGTGAGAATTTATGTCAGCGGACAGCCTCCTCTTAAGTTTCGGGGTGTCAGCACAGGAAAACTCACGCTGTGTGTTGGTGTCCCAGCGCCCCCCGAGGTAGCCCACCACCTCACTAGTGGTCAGGTGACAGTGGAAATCCTGGAGAGCAAAGCAAAGTCCCACATCACTCCGCTGCCTTCCAGTGGCTTTGGGCCTCTAGCTTCCTGTCTCTCCATGCAACCTGTATCCCCACCCCCTCACCCCAACCCCCGCCTCCACGCTATGGCCATCTCACCATCAGCAGCAGCACGTTGCTCGACACGGCAACGTTGAAGGGCTGGAACCGATTGATGGCAGAGAATGCAGAAAGTTCTACCAGAGTGTGCGGGTCCCTGAGAAACAGATAAAACATGTACAGTTACTACATAGATAGGTATGGAACCCACAAACTGACCGCATACTGGGGCAAAGTTAGTCTGTACAATCGAAGGCCCAAAACCCGTTGCTGATGGCTGTATAGTGATGGCACTGATGGCGCGGCTCACTGACCTTGCGGAGTCCCGGGTTCCCAGTGTGCAGTACCTAACTGGCAGCCTGTCTCTGCCTCCCCGGCGCTGTAATAAACTGATCTCTGGAATAAAGCACACAGGTCAGGCACATCGATTCCTCCTTTCTCAGACCCACAATCAAAGGCACAACCCATCTGTCTTCTAAACTATCCAATATAAAGTCAAGGACATCCTAGAGCCAACCCCTAGCAGCACAGGGCATGAGGGGGGACACCCTGCACAGGAGGCGCACGCACACAGTCATACGCGACGGGCGATTTAGAAATGCCAGGTCACCTAATTGCATGGTTTGGGACTGTGGGAAGATACCTGCTCAACAGAGGAACGTTACCCTGATTGGAGGGTCACCACGGCTCTTGCAGTGCACATAGAAGACAATGGTACTTCTCAACAATCAGTTGGAAATATGCAACATTCGTGCACACAGAAAAAACACCCAAGCCTGGATCTGTGAGGCTACATTGCTACGCTCAGGGCCATCCTGTCACTTCAAGAGAAACCTGAGCGAAAATTCTGATGAGGTGAGACTATTTGGACTTTCACGACGAACACAGCGAGTATTTGGCAGTAAATGTCTCATTGCCAGGAAGGTTGCAGCAAACACAGCAGCTCCGCCCTCACCCTGCTGGTCAGGCTTGCCCTTTCTGTTCTTCTCCTCCACCTGCTCCGATGTCTTGCCATCTTCCTCTTCCTCTTCTCCCATCTCTTCGTCGTCCCCTTCACTCGCCAAACTCTGAAACAAAAAGTTAGACGATAACACATAACGATTGTCACAGCAGCATCATTCCGGCCTTGCTAATTCTCCACTCCCCCCGCTCATCACCCCCCGATTTAACCTGCAGTGCCACAGTTACATCTTACAATCCGCCTCCCTCTATGCAGCTCTGAGTCTTCAGCCAGTCATAATATTGCTTCAGGAGGATCCTCCTTTCTTTACCCTTCACCACCCCCGCCCCATCCTCCCCCTTCCAGCCCGTGCTCCATCTCTCACCAGCTCTCCACTGGGCTGGTACTTGTGCAGCCAGCTGGTCTTGTACTGCACCAGCTTCTGGCCTCGGTAGCGCACGGAAGCCCAGCCGCAGCCCGACTTCTTGGCGGGATTGACCAGCCGTTTACAGTGCGTGGCCCAGGCACTGGGCGAGTTGAAGATCTGTCCCGTTTCCACCCAGCGGATCTTTCCATCACACAGCAGATCCCCCACAAACTTCTTTCCCTACAAATATAAGAGAAGTGGACAGAAACTGAGTAAGAATACAGGAAGGCACAGGGAACACTCTTACTTTTATGTATTGTATTTGAAATTCTGATGCCTGGCCAGTTGCCTCAAAAACGGCACAGGCAATCCTCCGAAATGCAGGAGGTCTATCTTTCCGCCCTACAGGTCACACCGTGCTGTTCCTGGAACATTACCTTGATTGGAGGGTCACCACGGCTCAAAAACTTCACATAGAAACAATGCAACTTAGCAACAGTCAGCTGGGATGGACTGGCTGGTCCCTCCACCTCTCTCCCAGCATGCTCCCTTTCTGCTACCTCTGATAAAGCCACACACCCCCATCTAGCGACTGCACAACAGCAACCTGGAAGCAACCTTAAACTAATTTTCCTAAACTGCAAAGCTGTGTAATACCGAAGAGGGGTAAAATGTGAGGAGTTTAATATTGATTTTTATAACAGCAAATGCTAATTGAATTAATAAATCTTAGTTACAGTGCGATGTGGTGCAAAGCATTTTATATAAAACAAGCGATGCAATGGATGAGGTTGGGATGAACACACTCATTTAAGGAAAAATACACTTTTGTTAAAGCTGTAAGTATGATGGTATCATGAAGTAGCGAAATGGGGGGAGGGGGGGCAGAGGGTAAGCGATAAGCTGCTGGTGTCTCCCCGGGGGAGGGACAGGCCAACAGGACAGACAGCGATGGAAACGCGAGGGTGGAAGAGGAGGACCACAGCGTTACCAGGTAGTGTATGGACAGGACACCGTCCCCGGGTTCTACCAGGCCATCTTTCAGCAGCACGCGCAGGGTGATACCTCGCCGCGTCAGCAGGGATCCGCGACCCGGGGCTGCCCTCGAGTCCACCTCCTCCGCCCCACTCAGCTCTTCCTCCTCATCCTCACCTCCCTCCTCCACCACTGGTGGAGATGAAGGTGGCTCTGAACCTAGAAAACACAGGAAAACACTCAAACGCATATTACAGAAAAAATGGAACACATTAAAAATAAGATTTTGTTAATTAGAAAGTGGCTTTCTATGTTGATGGAGGTATTTTTATATAAAAGCCAATATAATACTACATATTTTCTTAATTCGCTTTAATTTTGTATTCACTGGAAAATAACTCTGTTATAAGCGATTTTAATTTTCACTTATGTATCCCTATTATCTGCGATGGGCTGCCCCCCCATCCTGAGTTGTTCCCTGCCTTGCGTCTATAACCTCCGGGATAGGCTCCGGACCCCCCGCGACCCTGAATAGGACAAGCGATTTCGGAAAATGGATGGATGGATGGTATCCACACTATTTATTCATGGAAGTCCGCAGAAACTGAATTGTAACATCCGTAAAATTTAGACGCACTTTTGTATTAGTGGCGCAATCCACCATTGTTATAAGGTAACCTGTACGGCATCAACATTTTATAACCTAAGTGAGGTAGATCGACACTCAACACAAGAAGGAGGAAATCTACCTTAATTCAAGTAACGCCTAAAATTTTTAAATTGCAAAATTGTTATAATTATTATTGTATGTATAGGAAACTCGGCTGATCTCCTGACAGGCACTCTTCATTTTTTCTGTCCGCAGCACGAGGCCTGCTAATGATTAATTTTACACTTATTAAAATTAAAACATCGTTTAATCCTCACCCATTTCGCCGTAAACCTCCGTGGTTCGGTGCGGTTCCGGTCCAGCAGGGCTGCTTTTCGGCGATCAGCTGTGAGCGCTGCACGGAGTTGAGTTTTAAGCCCAGACAGTTAGCTGGCTAGCTATTATTCAAAAACATAAAATGAAGGCGTCTATCTGCAGTCTAGTTTCCTTGTTGTGTTGCTTTAATGTCAATTCCCCTCCCCTTTCTCCCTCACTCCCGTCCTTGTCACTCTGCACTTCACTGATAATAATAATTATTTTTTTCCCCACTCGAAACTTTTTAGTGTGATTTAATGCAACCCAGACAGCAAACTTATTCGCAGATCATATGTATACGCACTGATTACTAAATTGCTACGCTTCTTCACCATCTTTAGTTTACAATCTCTCCGGTTTCCGGCGGGCAGACAGTGGCGGTCGAGCGATCGGCGCTTCCCGAATTAGCCACTTAGCAAATTTAGCCTTTACAGCTGCCTTGGCTATCATAGCGCGCTGGCGCAGGGAAATAAATGCTTAAACATCTAGCGTTTCGTTTCGCGGCGTTACAATGTGCATTGCAATACTGTGGAAATTGTAACGTTATAGCCACAATGAACTAAGCGCACATGTCAGCGCAGATACATACCCCATCGGTCCGCATCTGTTTCGTCCTATCAGTATGTTTCCCTAAAGCTCAGACCCCCCCCTGCCTTACCCGCCCCCTTGTCTGTCCGTCGGATTCCTTACTCCCATCTCCATCTGGCGACTGCACGCAGCATTGTGCTCCAGTTGCGACCCATTATAGTCAGGGGAGGGCGACAGATTGCCATCTCTGCCATTGCTGTCTTATCTGGCGAAGCAGCTCCAGCTTTGCCCGTCTTTCCGCGGCTCTCCGCTCCGCGCCGCGCCGCCCACCATCTATGCGCTGATCACGGTGGTCGCCAAGTCCATCCTCACGTACATGCACCGTAATTCACAGGTGTGAGATAAATGTGTGCTGACATACGTACAACCCCGTACGTCTGATCACAGAGTAAAGATCTTCATATCTTATCTGTTGATTTTATTTCTTTTTCTGTGCTACCGGACAAAGAAATACCCCTACAGGGATCAATTAAGTTCTAACTAATCTAATCTTATAATCTAGTTTTATAATACCCTATATTTTTTTTCCCGTGAACAACAGAAGAAATTGGTTAGCATAGTAAGCAGTGTATAATTAGCATGAATTACTATACAGGCAGTATATATTAGTGTAATTTGTTTAAGTACGCTTTTAAGCAAATTACACATATTTAAAATATTTGGTTAATTGTGCTCTAGTTCGCCTTCGGAGGTATGTATTTTGTGAACGGTAGTTCCCGGCCAGGGGGGGTTGATTTGTAGGCGTGATTTTCCGAAACGCCCGCTGGGACTGACAGGCTGTCAGTAAACAGGGTGACTCGTTTGTGATTCACGGCATCGGCGGCTATATTTGACATCTGGACTAGAGGAGAGTTATATGAAGCTATATTCTGTGTAAAGGCGATTGTTTAGGTTAGTTTAGTGGCATAAGTAAGGACTGGCTAGATTTGTAAGTTAATATTTTTGAGTACTCTTGAACAAGTGTACTTGTCGAATAGTTCATGCATCTTCCTTTGGAGGGTGTAATCTATGTCTTGAAGAATTTATTATCGAAACGGAATTAAGAATTGTCTTTGACAATTAAGGAATCGGGACTGGTATATGTTCTCCCGGGAAATCGGGCGCCCTTCTGCTTTATCTCAACTCTCGAGTCCGATGGCGAATCCACAACCCAAACCGCAACAAAGGCGACATTTACCGCATTGCTACCATGAAGGTTATCTTGAAAAGATGTCAGCAAAAGAAAAGGTATATGCTTTAGTCCTTTGTTTTAGATAGCATTTTTAATATCTCATTATTTTATATTGAGTCTTGTAAATTGTACTGCACTAATATCTTTCATGTAGTTAATACCTTTTAAATTTGTGATTCCAAAAATGTCTGCTGGTCACTAGCAATTCAAACTAATCTAATTCCGATGAGGACAAATTAACCAATACAGTTCTAATAATTTCTTTCTTGCATTTAGCATACAGCATTCACAAAGACCTATAATTTAACTTATAACTGAAATGGGTCGCTGCACTAACAGCTACAACATGTAATCAGTATCATTTGCAATCGTCTGCAGTTGTAAAAATAAAAAACTTATTTAGCATGTAAAATTAAACGTAAACTTCATCCATAACTTTGATGAGTCCCATACACACTTGGTAATTTCCTGCTCACCTAAACTCCATAACACCCGGATGCTGTCCTAGATGAACCACACGGACATAGGGGCAAAGCCCATGGGCCCACCGTCGTAGGCGAAGCACCAAGCAGAGCAACCCCCGTCAGCCCCCTTTTTATTTAATATGGTCGTATTTGTTTTATATGGCACTCACTGAAAAGCCTGTGTGATGTTTCCCCTGTGTTACACGCATTTCTGAATTCCGTGAGCCACCAGTCAACTCCACTTATTCCTGACGCGCCGCGGTGTTGGGTCAATGATTGTGTCGCTTCTTAGTTTTAACATCAGCTAGTAAGTTCAAAGCATAGTGAACAAACGTCAGCTACTTATTCCAAAACGAAGACGCAAAAAGGGGGGTGGGTCGTGGGCCCTTCTAGGGTGCGGCTGTCCAGAGGCACTTAATATTTTAATCCGGCTCTGCCCGAATGGGTTATGGAGGGAAAGCAAGATGTGGAACTATATAATCAGGCTTGGGGTAGGATTATGGTTTAAGCAAAACATTACTGTATCGCCCTTAGACTTTACTTAAAAATTAGTAATTTATTCATTTTGTATGACCCGCCATTATTAAAATTCTGGATAAATTACCAAGAACTGCACCATATTTTCCAGTGGACAATAGGAGAAGACCTTAAAGGATTGTAGTTCTGAAGGTAGAAAATTGAGCTTAATTGTAGTATCAGTGGTATGATACTATTCTGTAGGGTATCTGTGTGGCTCCAGGTTGCTGTTACCCTAACTGGATAAAGTGTGAAGGTGCTGGTGGCAAAGACAGAGAAATCAGAGTGTGGTCAGGGATCAGATTCTTAAGCCATATTTTGTCATATGAATTTGGGTTTAGTGCCAGACAGTTTTTCATATCACAGGACATTATATTATTTGCTCTAAGTCTTGCTGCTAGGTAAGGAAGTTTGGCAAAGGTAGTTACATTCCACACAGGTTAGCTATTGACATTCCAAGAACGACTGGAATGAACTTTGGTTTCTGTTTGTGATATTACTGGATAAAACCAGTCAGACAGTAATAATGGTTCCCCCAAAAAGCCACATGCAATCTGTCATGTGATGGGTACATTTTTGCTATAAAATAAGATATTTATGATATCTGTTATGCTTCCTGAGGTGGTGTGTTTTACAAACGTACAGTACGTGACAGTCTCGAATTTACTGAATCATGATGTTTGTGAGAAATGTGATGTTCTAGTGAAACTGCAATTCTGAATTGCCCTTATGTCATTCATGTAGGATAAAACCACAAGAAAAAAAATGATAAAATCTGTTAAATAAATGCTAAAGCATTTGCACTTTTAATGCACTATTGTAGGGGTTCATATCATTTCAGTCACATCTTTTTGAAAGTGAAATACGTTTCGGTTAAATTTAGTAAAGGCGGTTGTGAAAGACAGGTCTTGTGCTTTTCATACTGCATGTATGCATCTTGTAAGTGACCATCTGGCTTTCTGTAGTGTCCCACATCCTGTCCTGTCACGTGACATTTGTCCCTGTCTGACGCCCTGCTTGGCTAATGGATAACTCCTGCAAATAACAGAACAGTGGTAAATTTCTCAAACACGATAAGGAAATGGTGCCTGGCTGGTGTGACTCGTCCCCCCCAGGATGTGGTCTCGCTCAATTGCCTATTGTCACATTACAATGGACTTGGGAGAACCTTCACTAAGAATAGATTTTCTTTTAAGTTAACAGGCAATATTTACATGACATTTTTCAGGATGTTAAAAAACAAACTATAAAATGAATCCAGTCCAACTGACATACTTAAGACTTTTTTTCAACTTAAACTGAATACTATACTAACGGAAAAATCCTGAGGAATTAAGTATGAATCTATTTGTTACGTAATATTATTAATGGGAAGTGTGTTTAGTTCTCTCTGTGACGTTTGGGGGGGTCGTTCAAGGCCTCTGGGCTGCGTGACGTAAACTGAGAAAAATATGTCCGGTTGCGTGACAGGCTCAACTAACCAGTTTTTCTCGGTGATCTTTTTCCTGCGTGCTTTTCCATTTCCTTTTATTCGTCTACAACGTTGCAAATACTGATACTGATTGATACTGATTAATTTTTGTTCCTCTGCAAAACGTTGCCCCTGTGCATCATTTTTTTCAGTCCTTTGCGCCACAAATAGTGCTTGTCTTTGATTCCTTGTCCAGGTGTCCCAGCGTCTCTGGGCGTCCCTGTGTGGGAACTCACTGTTTTTCTACAACACCTCCAAGGACACTGAGGTGAGTACGCTAATATGCAGTGCGGAAGGTGAGCTGGACCCCGGGCGGCACGACATCGAAGTGTGATGACGGCAGATGTGTCTTTTTCCCCCATGCAGTATGTGGACAGGATTGACCTCGACGGATTCATCTCCCTGCTGGATGACAACAGTCGAGATCGAAACCTGGAGGCGGCCCGGCTCAAACTTCGTACCAAGGAGGGGGAGTTCAAAATCACCGTGAGACTGCCCCGCCCACCGGCACACGAACAGTACCATGTGACCTCCTGCTCAGCAGGGCCCAAAATCTGTGATCCCAAATCTCAGCAGATCCACCGGCCTCTCTCCTCAGAACCGATCTGCTTTCTGTACTTCTGTTGACGGCCATGCGTGTCAACACAAACTTGGTTTGGGAGAGGAGAGGAGATTTTTAAAAATGGAGGCGCACTGTAATTGTTTAACTGTAGTTTTAAAATGAGGTTCTGTGTCATATATTACATGATAATAGTGGTTGGAGTCTTTGAGGAAATTGACCTAAGTAAATGAGGAGAAGATATTTCGAAAGTATAGTTATATTGCCATCTGTATCTGGGAGGTACTTTGCCAGAGTTGGGTGACTTTCATGTTTATATCTAGTGATATCGCCAGTTTTATGTTCCTAAGTGAAATGTATATTTTATGTATTTTTATCTCAGTTTTGACCTATTTATAGAGCAAAAGAAATGAAGAAATTGTGCCACTTTGCACTGGTAGTTTTTGAATTATATCTTCGTGTACCAGCAGTGGTCTAATGATACATGCTGTATATTGTACAATGCATAGTATCTTTTAAATTACTTATTTACCATATAATATGCCCTTTGCACTGAGTTCTTGCTGTGTGCTGATTGGTCAGTCTCCTATAATCAGGCACGTGTCACTAATGTTAATATGAAACAGCTGGATGAGTCTTTCAATCAAGGAAACAAACCAGCCAAAGCA
Organism: Mormyrus iriodes; assembly: GCA_011763525.2. NCBI lineage: Eukaryota > Metazoa > Chordata > Actinopteri > Osteoglossiformes > Mormyridae > Mormyrus > Mormyrus iriodes. The sequence continues at coordinate 4,610,129 of JAAGVU020000032.1, forward strand.
CAAGAAGGACTGAACTATTTAGCCGAAACAGGAGCCTTTCGGGTTTAAAGTAGTTTGTAAATCCTGAAGTAGCTCAGAGTGTCTCCCCTGTCATGAATTATCAGGTCACCCTAGCTGTAACTACATATTTTACTTGTGCTGGACCCACATACTCCTCCTGTCTCTAGATACCCACTCTGGAAAATCGTGAACTCTGGAAGGGTTTCATCCATGCTGTTGCTGAGGTCAGTAATGCAGTTGGGTATCGCCATGGAAACATGTCACAATGTTTAAGTCATGCATCACGGTGTTGTTGCAGTAAATGATTAGCACACCCTCACAGCACCAACAACTGAATCATATTTACAATAAGGAAGTGTCCAGATGGCTGTAATGATTTACTTCCCCTCGCTCTCTCTCAGCTTTCTGTGCCCAGCTCTCTGAATCTGCTGCCAGGCCAAGTGCACATGTTGCAAGGGGTGGTAGAGATGGAACGCGAGCGGCAGCGTACGGCTCCTGCCCCAGACATGTCTAGCAATCTGTACCTTTCTCTCCTGGCAGACATGCCTCAGTGAGTGTCGCACATTTCTTACCACCCCCGTTTGGACAATTAAGGAGCTCCAATGAGCACTTCCATGTCTAGTCATATGATTGATTTCCTGTTGGGGGGGTTGGGTAACGCAGGTGTTTCCATGAAGTATCTCGAAAGGAGGCCATGGACCTTCTGGAAAAGTACACAGATTGTGGAAACATGCTGCTAAGACCAAGCAAAGATGGCTCTATGGCAGTCACCACCCGCCAGGACCTGAATGGGTAAGGAGAACCTTTCTGGAATGTTCTTTAAGGGCACATGGGGCTGGGGCAGCCCGTTGGCCCCCTTGTCTCTCTGTGGCTCTGTGTCTTGAGTCTGTGGACACAATCCGAATTTATCATATTAGCAACAGCCTTTATAATGAATGTCTCCCATCAGGTCAGTGTTCCATCATTACCGTGTCAGCCGGAGGCCGGAAGGGGGATTTGTGATTAATCTGGAGACCCCAGTGAGTACAGCGCCGTGCTGCTCTCTCTCTCTCAGACTCACATCTTATATTTATTGCAGAAATGCATTTCTCCAGTTACTGTCATTATATTCTTTTCTACCTAAGTGGTATAAGTGAAGTTTGGCTGGAATGGTAACATTCAGGGAGCCACACTGAGCGATTTCTGAGAAGAAAGTAATATGTCTCCCAGTGGCTGGCTATTTTCCGACATTCTGTAGCTGTCCGAGCGGCACCAGAGTGGAAATCGGCAAAGGCAATGCTACGGGGCCCGAGTACAGAAGGGTTTCTGAAAGGGGTGGCAATTTACTGTCAGAAGGAAGCACTAAGCTAAGTGCTTTTATCTCTAGAATCAGCCACTTGCTAAACTTACTGGCAGTGTGCTCGTGATAAAATGACACAGTTCAGTTATGAGCACCGTGTAGAAAGATGTTGTTGCTATAGTTTTGCTTCATTAAAATGTCCTAAAGTTGTACGCTATGATACACTTGGCAAAGACCTTAAAACAGTGTTTCCCAATCCGGTCCTCGTGGGCTGTCTGGCAAGGAGCTGAGAGGGAGCAAAAATGGACTGTCTGGCAGGGAGCTGAGAGGGAGCAAAAATGTGCACTGTCTGGGGGGTCCCCAAGGACCGGGTTGGGAAAGACTGACTTAAAGAACAGAGGCCTAACCCCTCCCCTTTCACATGTCATCATCACATGACCCTCTAGGATTTTTCCTCACTTTCTGCAAACTGCTGAACTTTTATAACCTACTTCCTTTATAATAACTTTCCTTTAGATTTTTCTGGGCTAAGTACTGGGATTTAGTACTACCTGACATTAGAAATGGGTTCAAAGTACTCGCCCTCCCCTGCACCCTACACATCTGACCCTCCTGTTTCCTTGTGTGTCTTAGCTTCCCTGTGCCACCCTCCAGGAAGTTATCCGTTGCCTCAAAAAGAGATCCTCTGGAGCCCTGCAGCCCTTCATACTTGAAAATATGTATAATGACAACATCAGTGAGCAGCACGTTTTGAAGCACTTATTTGTGGTGGTGGGCAGTGCCTGCACAAACACTTCCTTTATCAGTCTGTATAAACTTGCAAACACATATCCAAGCCTGTCCAATTTGTCCGTGTGGCTGTTTAAGGTTTACTGTCGTCCAAGGCTGATTCATAGCTTTTAATCTAGTGCAGAACTACTGGCTGTTTGCAAACCCATCTTGTTGAGAGTCCTTGCCTCCCCTGTCGCCCTCTAGCTTTAGTTCAGCAGAACAATGAGAATGGTGAGAAGAATCTGAAGTTCGTCACGGGCAGTCCCAGTCTGAAAACCCCTTTGCCAGGTAGCTCCTCCGTCAGTCAGTTACCTCGTGAAACAGGACTATTTCCAGCTTTTATCCTCCCCCCACCCCCCACTTCTCAGCTTCTTTCATTCTGTCTGTTTGTTTTTGGTTGGCCCACCTTTACCCAACCTTATGTAAATAGGGATTTAGGTGTTTGGAAACAGGCTTGTATCTACGCCAATCAACAGCACGGTGTGATATATCCCTCTGTTAAGTGCCATCAATGAGTGCTGATTTTAGTGTGTTTTGTGACGTAGGCAGCGACAAGAAGCAGGAATAGTTAGTTTTGGCGCTTGTGCCCCTGCTTGCAATTCCAAGACGTGTAGGTTCCAGTCACCCTGCACCACTCATCTTAGGTGATTAGAGGTATTTCCACTTGGGAGGACTGGTGTAGGGTTGAATCTCAGTGGTCTCCGCTAAAAAGGAGGCTCGACTAACATTGTTTAATAAAATTTTAACCCAGCCCCCCCCACCCCCAGTAGACAACATGTATCATTCCCGCAACCCCAATGACAACACTCCTGGTCGACAACTTGTCACCAACCCCCTGCCCGCAGTCAGTAACTACAACATGGTAGAAAATAGTCCAGGGGCCTCTGACTGTGTTATTGTGCCTCTGCACAGTAGGATCGACCAAACCTTGAATGTAAAATGGCAATAATGCACCATAAATACAACATGGAAATTCAGCAAGTTAAACCAGCACTCTCCAGAGGAGGATAGTTTAGGTCCAGAAAATTTTTTTTGAAACCAGTTAGACAGCAAGATTTTGTGTCAGTCAGTCAGTAGAGTACTCTGGGACTGTGACTCTTTATACTCAACTGGTTGTTTGAAACAAAATCTTGGTCTGGACTTTTGCTCTCTGGACTTTCTCTGGACTCTGAACTGTCCACCTATGGCACTCTCCAAAGCACATACACACAACTCCCCATTTGAGACCATGTCTCAGACTCCCTCATCCTGCTGAAATCACCCAACTGATGTTCAAGCTCTAGGTAATTAATCCACTCAGGGTCAGGAGGTTGGTCTCTGGAGCCTGTAGCCACATGACAGGTGGTCAGTTGGCATAAAAGCGCAAGAACCAGTCCTATGTTATCAGTTTTCTTCCTGCCTGTCTGTATGGGGTGCATAGACAGTGTGTGGTATATATTTTGAGAATAATTTTTGTCATTTTACTTAATGTGTACTCTTCTCTTTAGTGACATTGGCGAATCAACATTCAGATATCCCAGTTGGGGCGGCACGGTGGTGCAGTGGTTAGCACTGTTGCCTCACACCTCTGGGATCGGGGTTCACGTCTGTGCCCGGGTT
>JAAGVU020000032.1:4622356-4691021 GCA_011763525.2 Mormyrus iriodes
ATATACAAAAATAACCATATAAACATATGGTTTTTACTTCGCGGATTTTCACCTTTTGCGGGGGGTTCTGGAACGCATCCCCCGTGATAGATGAGGGATCACTGTATGCGCTAGCTTTGAAAGTAAATCATCAGTCAGCCTGCGCTTATACATAGTGGAGAGGATAGTTCAATTAAAGGATTCCATTTCTAAAATGTAACTGAATTAAATTAGATACAATTTTAAAATAGTAATAAGTCGTGTAGCTTTTGGACTGGATTTCTATGTTCTACAACCAGAGTAAATAATAAACAAACATGATAAAACTATCTAGAAGATATATCTTTTATATCTACGGTAAATTCTCACCAACCATCGTTGGGACTACAATCTTTCCTCGGTCAGCAACTATCTCATTTGAGGACCATTTTCTAATACAACGGTAATAAAAAAATCATTTTCCGGCTCATGGACGCATTTACGATTAAATTTCGTACGCCAAACGACGCGAGTGAGCGAGCGAGATCTTTGAAACAGAATGTAACAATGTCCACTTCATGAAGGAGACAAGAGATTGAGTATGGATGGCTTAAGTAAAGTTCGTAAGCACAGTGCGGTCATACCTAGCCTTCCGTGATTTTCGCTTAGCAACAATTTAGCGTAACGGAACTTCGTCACTAAACGTGGTGTGGATCTGTTTATTGTGTTGGCGGACTTTAAATATCAACGCATCTGTATGGCTGCTGCGGGCTGTGTTCGTTCTGCATGCATGTAGCCTGTTGGAGTTGCATTTGAAGGCCATGAGGTCACCTGTGAGAATGTGCTCTGTTTGGCGGATGCCCTCCACCACCATCCAGGGGTACTCCTCACGGACACGTGGTGGGCCCTCATGATTGGTCCGACGATACTCCAGGATGTAGTGATCGATTTTGGTGTCGGGTTCCGGCAGGGTCCATAGCACCGACACTGTGTTATCACACACCTGGCAGTCAGACACCTGTATTTCCGGGGTAGCCGGAACTGAGGAACAGACAGAGAGGGAAGGGTTTTGGGATGATGGAGCGTGCAGAGAGTGTGCGGTCCCCAAATTACCAGCCTTGGGATTTTCTGTGTCCATAATGACCTAAACAGAGGACGGACAAATAAGAGGAAGGTGCATGTATCTTCCAACAGACAAAAACTAAGATCCCTGCATCTTATGTAACTTCATTATAACGTTGAGTTTGTTTGGACTGAGTTAGTTAAGGGCCAAAACTCAAAAAGTGGGAGAGAGCGAGAGAGACAGGATTCTGGAGGAGTGGACCTCACTGACCTGGAAGGAACTTGATCGCCCGAAGCATGTCCCTCTCCTGAGTGAAGTCCACCATCATGTGACTCATGTTGTCACTGACCTTGGGCTTAAGTGACAGCCGGAAGGCTGGGGCCATCGTCACACTATATATACATACATACACACACACAGACACAAACATTATATAGGCAAGGAATAGACTAAAAATGGCTCAGTATGAATCTAAAACAGAAAGGAAACTTTGAGAAATTTTACTTATTCAATAAAGTGATGAGAAGGAGAGTCCCCCCCCCCCCAAGGAATGGATGATCAACACAAAACTTGAGAATCACGTGTTTTCAAATAAAGCCTGTATGCTGGGAGATTATAGGCCGTTTACAGATTACTGCATATCAGCCCAAAGATGGGTATGTATGACATTTCACATCTGCCCATAAGTTTACAAGGTGATGGACAGACGCTTAATCAAACATGGGTAATTGATATACAATACCTATCCTTTATGTCTTTGGCAGCCTGGAAGCAAATAAATCGAAAGGAGACAAAGAGAAATAGAAGGAAAGGTGAAGAAATTGACGAGCTGCAGCCTGTAATTTTGCTGACTCAGCTGAGCGGCTTCGGAATAACCACAGGCAGCCCGTCTCTGCATAAGCGGCATGGGGAAACAGCGTGGAATAAGGCCTCGGTGGCAGACACTGTGCTCTGCATTTTAAATGCTTCTAGAGCTCCTTAAAGCGTGTCACAGATTGTCAGTGTACTCTACACTCAGCCATAACACATATAGAACTTCTGCTTAAATACTGATTTTTGTAATTGTCATATTTTATTTGAATTACTGGACCTCAGATAGTGTCTCTATTCTGGTGGTTATGAAAAATCAGGAAAAAAAACATTCCTCGGAGTTCAGCTCAGTATTGGTTGCAGCATAAGTAGACAGAAAGGGCATGTTTTTATTGCGCTGGCCCACCTGGTCGAAACCATCAGTTTCTGAGGAGCACAGCATGTGATTGGCCAACTCCAACAGCTCCTCGGAACTCTCCAGAGCTTTGGTGCATGTGCTCAGCTGGTTCTGAGAGAGCAGACAAAGGTCAAGGCTGACACAAGATAAACAGAGCAAAAGTACAACCACATGCCACAAGGAATACAATTTGCATGCTATCTTTTCCTTGATTCATATCTGTCAGGGAAAAACACATGAATAAATACACCAACCGGTACCGTCTGCTTGGTATGTGGTACTAAGTACCTACCAAACCCATTCGGGGCTAAACTATTACGTCTTCTTCCTCCCACACAAAATATCCTGCCCTCATTCACCCATCCACCTTCCAACCACATATTCAGCATACTGCCCGAAAAAGGCAATGCACAAAAACTACGCTGACAATGAAACTGAGACAAAGTGTATTTTACCTTAGTTTTAATGTAGATTTTACATGTACTGTAATCTTCGCATGCTGTGTTCAAAACCGAGCACAGCTGAACTAAGACATTTTGTCTCACGATAAAACAGAACCTAAGACACCTGATTTCAGTCATAACTCGATTTTGATCAAATATGCAGTAACGGTATTCTGCCTTTGTAGGGCAGTACAGACCTGTGGAGTACCAGCTGAAAAGCAATGCAGACAGTGCCAGCAGGTGGCAGGAGCGAGCACAGCAAACACACCTGCAGCTCATAAAGACGGGCCGCTCTCTCCTGCTTTATCTGGATCACCATGGCCTCCTTCAGCTCATCCAGGACTGAGTACAGCGAGCTGAACTCACCCTCCAGGTCTTCTTGTGCACGGTTAGCATTCACCTGTCGGGGTGGCATCAGACCCCATCCGTCTTTGTTTTTTTTTTTTAATCAACCCAGCTCCCCGTCAGTACTGTCGAGTCAGTGTGTGAAATGTCAGTGCCTCAGTACAACGCGCAATATCTTTTTTAAGCCAGCAGGAAGTGCACTAACTAACTCCACGGATACTTCCGCTTGGTTTTTAGATGTGTAGAGAACTTAATATTCACTCATCCAACTTCCGTACTCAATGATCCCTACAGGGTGCCGATAAGCCTGAAGCCTACGTCCATTGCAGGGCACACCCTCACACACTCTAGGCATTTTACAGAAATCTATTCACCTAACTGCTACTTTTTGGCCTGCAGGAAGTAGCCGATTAACCTGGAGTAAACCCACACAACAGGGGGAGAGCATGCAAACACAGAGGTGGGGCAGGATTTGGCTCCAAATTACTACCAACTGTCAGGTCAGGTTTGGCATCTGTGGTAAATGTCCCCAAAGAAGGATGCATGTCCGTACCTCGATGTTCTCCAGGCTCTGCTTCAGGGAGGATATGAAGTTCTGAATCTCCTCATTCTTCAGAGCCAGTGTGTTGGTGATCTTCCTAAATGATTCCTGAGACAAGTGCAGCCAGCAGCAGAGAATGGGGATCAGAGATTGAGTGACCAACATGTCCTGCTTGTCCCAAAATCACTTAGATGATCATCACAAAAACAAATTCTCAAACTTAAATATTCCATTTCCTCAAATATGTTACAAGAATTTTTTGTTTTCAAGGAAAAACCAAAGAGATGCAGGTAACAAAACACTCAGTGCTTGAACCTTTAGCCACAACTAATGTTAGTATACAGCAAAACAGTAATACGGACATCACTCTAAAGATAAATAAAATGATTAAAAATACAGGGGAAGTATAGATAAAATTTATTAATACTTTTCACATTCCACTGGCCACTGATCACAGCCTGTTCCTGGCTTTACACCCCTGTGAATCTCTCCACAAACTGGAGCTAGCCACAGAGAAGCATCCTCCATCTTCACATCTCTCATAACGCCCACCCCCTCCCAGCCACACACACTCACACACCTAGAAGAATCAGCTCCCACCTTAAGAAATGTAGAATCCCTTGTAATCTGCAAATCATCTGATAAAACTACAGAACAGCCAACACAACCTTACTGTCAAGCTACCAAAAGCCACAAGCCTAAACCTCCGCCTATCATACTGAGATATCCATTTTTTATGTGTTTATTGCCTCTGCACCTCTTCATTCAGAGAGGAAGCAAATCTAGTTACGCATATTTATACGCTTTAATAAAAATAAACACACTTCAAAAAACATTTAAATATCGTAATAACAAGCGCCCTCCCCAGAAACGCTATTAACTTCCACACTAAGAGCCAGGCATTCAAAGTCTACATTGTTTTGGAAACAAAATGTAGTTGACAGCGACAGCAAAGAGCGCATCGTGCCTTTTTCAGAGTTATTACTGGATCTTCAGTCAGGAGCGAATCGCCCAATATTTAATTTGGATTCATTCATCTCCCGCAATAAATAAGAACTTTCTTTTTAAATGCTGCAGTTGTGTCCCCCTCCAGCACCAAACTTCCCCCCCGGCGCGGTTACGCCCCGCGGGAGGCACGCCGCAGTCCCCAGCTCATACATACAATGGAAGCGCGCTGGTGCGCAGGAGAAGGGCCCGATGTCGCGTCCGGGAGTTGTCACCGCCTCCCGGCACCACAGACAGTCAGTTTGATGGTACGAACAATAGTGTCAGCTGCAAATTCATGACTATTCATAATGACCTTTCCTGTAAAAACTACTGAAGGGCAATTACAGCGAACTAATTTATTAATTGCATCACACATAAAGTCGTTCTCCAACAGATTCCCACCCAAAACTGATTATCTTTTTGCAAGCGAACAGTCGTCCTCAATTCCTTCGTTTCCTTTCTTTGTCCATGTAGCATCAAAGCCTATCCCGTTCACCCAATCGTCCGGCTCCATTTTACCTTCTGGTCTTCCATGTCGCTGTCCGTATTATCAATATGGCCGTAATTCTGTTTGTTTGTTGTTGCGCTGTGTTTCTGTACCCCACATTCAAGCAGGGTGGTACTGATGCTGCCGAAGTACGTGCTGCACCATCCCTCCTCCAGAACCTTGGTCCATGGCGTATATTGCGCAACAGCACCAGCTGGCATCACCGGGAATTATGGGAAATGTAGTTAAATAAATAGCGGCAATCATTTGAAATCAGACGAATGTTTTTTCCCTGCAAGCCAGTAGTGGAAAAGCGGTTGGAAGAGGAATTGATGGATGGATGGATGGATGGATGGATAAGTGGCCTAAGTCCTCCTGGCTATAATATTACATATTTATACATAGCCGTATCGTTATTAAAAATATGTAGCTAATCATTTTAAACATTTGTAGCACAGCTGTACACCGTCAATCAAAGACAAGCGGATGGCAATCTTTTAATATACTTAAGTGCATTTGCACTATTCTGCCACGTTTTTTTAAAATGTAATATCCTTTTCATTTTGTAATTCACAACATTTTCCGTCAACTGAAAACGATCACATTGATTCGTTTTGTTTCCGCGTGCTTAAACGTGTTTGTTTGTGAAGAGTTCATTAATTTATCGCTGTTTTTTTCTAACCTCTCTGACAATGAGAAACTTGTGTAACTGCGAGTGTCTGGTGATAAGAGACCACGATGTTATCTATAGTGGAAACATTCTTAGAGATATACCTACTCTCAATGATGAATTTTGATTTGTAATGTGTGCAACAAACCAGAGCTCCACCCAAGGTACATGACACCTCCTACTACCTGGATATTTCTGCAATACAGTCAATGGTCAGACTGCCTAGTGTTTCTCACAGTCACAAGAGGCTCTTTCAGAGTGCATTCCTACGCTGTCCGAAAAAAGGGTACAGTCCCGATACAGTTTTGTTCCCCAAGGTACAAACAGCATTAATGTACCCCAAATGGTACAAACATGTTCCTCAGTGTCCATTTCTGTACCTTAAAAGGTACATTTACCTACAACTAGGGTGCAATTGGCAGACCCTTGAGGGTACAGTCCCAGTGACAAATAATTGTACCCTCAAAGGTACAAACTGGCACTTTTTTTCTGACAGTGTTCAGCTCTTCTTTGTAGTCACCTTTTAAGCACCAGGCTGTATATCTGAAATTAGAAAAAGAGATTCACCTCGATTGACTCTACCTCAAGCTTGCAGTTGTATGGTTGCATCTCTTCTTTTAGTCACCCCCTGAGTGTATGAGCCAGCCCCCGGAACCCACTTAACAAACCACTGATCTGTACTCATTCTCTTGATTTGCGTCATCACAAACATAGACCCGACACAGTGAGACCAAGATGACCCTTTTTCATTCCCTTTTCTGAGCTCTGCAATGGAGGTCTGGTGCAAAACATTTTGTCTACTGACATTAAAAGGTAAGAATGACCAGTAATATATTACAATATCATGTTATTTGGTTTTTACAGATACACACCTGTACAGAACAATTATTGTGTTACAGGGTGATTACTAAAAAAACGATACTAGTTTTTTCAAGCAAAAATGTATTTATGTTCACACATTTATTTGAAATGAATATGTAGTAATATTTACAGGACTTTTTGCATTACTATTTAAAATATCATATTAATATCACGCACATCTGACTTCACCTTTTTCTTTGTATATTGTACGACACGTCAAGTTTCGGTCCATTACCTTTATCAGTAAGATATTGCTCCTCTTTGCTAAACAGATGTGTGATTTACAAAGAATTGATCCAATTCAACGATTTCTCAAACAAATGGAATTCACATATTTGATATCATAATGATTTATGAGGAAGTGACTAAAAGCTGCATTGCTTGTAATTGGGAAGGTTGAACATAGCATAGGAGGAAAATGCAGACTGCACAGACGGCCCTTTTTCCACTCTCTGCAATAGTATTTTACTTCAAAAACAGCCAGAGGTTCTTCAATGAGTCATATCGTGGCAGAATTTGCAGCGCAGTTTGGCGTAATACGGTTTTGTGTGCCTTAAGTGCTGTTGTTCTGTCTTCATAGTAAGATTTTCATCCTCACTCATCACTCTTTTGTTCCCCAAATTCGCCACCATCTTCCTGGAGGTCCAGTGTTCATCTCAACGCTTATAGCTGTCGCATATGGTGTGGAATACTTGTTCACTCCACAAGGGCCACAGGAAGCTACTGCTGGAAGTTCTTCTAGCTTCAACTGCAGCTACACATTCAAGAACAACGCCCGGCTCAGGGTGACGTGGTGGTTTGGCCAAACAGCTGAGCCAGCCTGTATGGATTCACACCAAACACTGCTCTCCTCTAGCCTGGTCTTCACCAACGAGACAAAGCTTAAGAACAGTGGGATGGTGGTCGTCCAGCTCATGGGGGACACTTGGTCCACGCTGGAGCTGAAAAATGTCACACTGAATTACAGTGGCTGGTACTTCTGCCAAGTAACTGTAGAGATACCAAAACTTCAATCATTCTGCAGCAATGGAACACGGCTCAGTATCAGTAAGTGTTGATAAAGAATGCAAGAAAGATCGTTGTCACTTTGAATAAACTACGAACAAATTATTCTCTAGTTCCATGTAAAATAACCTATAACATTGCTCACATAAATCTGACATGTCTGTTGAAAACCCTGCTATATATATGTTACTGCTGATTAAAATTTATATTTTTTTCCTTCCCTTTGTAGCCACAAAAATTGTCCCCTATAATTCCCTAGCTGTTCCTCAGGAAGGTGCCAACCTGTTGCTGTGGGTGACACTGGGAGCAGGGGCAGTCGTACTGGCTGTGCTTTTGGTTGGCAGCATCTGGATGCTATACAAAAGATTAAGAGGCAGTATTACAGGTAGGTGACATGCACGTGTAATACGCACACACACAGGTGACATACACGTCTAACACGCACACAGGTGACATACATGTCTAACACTCACACACACAGGTGACATACACGTCTAACATGCACGCACACAGGTGACATGCACGTCTAACACGCACACAGGTGACATACACATCTAACACACACACACACAGGTGACATACACGTCTAACACGCACACACACAGGTGACATACATGTCTAATATGCACGCACACAGGTGACATACACGTCTAACACGCACACAGGTGACATACACGTCTAACATGCACTCACACAGGTGAAATACACGTCTAACATGCACACACACAGGTGACATACACGTCTAACATGCACGCACACAGGTGACATACACATCTAACACGCACGCACACAGGTGACATACACGTCTAACACGCACGCACACATTCCATATCCTGTTTTTGTTAGGAAGCCAAACTATTTTAACAGCAATAGAGCCTCTCTGTGCAACCATCATGTGTGAAAGTGACAAGCACCACAGCCAAAAGCACAGGTACTAAAAATCCATGCAAAAAGTGGTACAGAACAATTACAGAAGCAAGTAAATTGTAAAAATGATTAATATCTTACATTATCCCATTTAAAATAAGCATGCATTCTTTATTTCCTGTTACTTTACATGAATATTACATTATTAATGGATATCACGTATAATTATTACAATAATAACTGTGTTTTGCAATGCCATATACCAATGATGGATGTTCAGATCAAATGAAAGTTGAAATTCATCATATTCCACAACTACACATTAATTCTTACATTTTACCTCATATGCATGTGGTTATTTTTATGCATAAAGGTAGATGAATTTTCCAGTAATATTAGACAATGGTTTGAGAGATAGATGGATGGAGGTATTTAAACTGTTTAAACATCTGTATCTGTATTTATGTACTCTGTTGATTCATGTATTTGAGTCATAAACCCACAGAATTTAACATCATAAGGCAACTCTAGTAACCTTCCAGGAGGGCTGTGTGAAACACAGGTTGCATGACAAATTGAACAAACAAGTTCTGCAGATTTCTTTCCGATACACAAACTCAACCAGAGGTTTTCCTCTGTAGCCCCCAGCTGCTGGCTGACTGTCTCTGCAGGTGGGTGCGTGGTTACCTTCTATCAGCCAGATGAGAAGATAACAACTGAAATTAAGGTTTTGCTTGTGGGCTTCACATCACATAGAGAGAATGCTGCACGCTCTGGTTTCTGTTTTCGGAACCTACCGGAGTGTTTCTCGGCACCACAGGGCTGCCTGACACGTGAGCCAACTCGTCACAGTTCTCGCATTTCTTGAGGGCAGTTTGATATGAATATGAGCCAGGGTGCCTCTCTTAATTTCCTCCAGAAAATCCCATCTATGAAAATATGCATCCAATGCGGAAAAGTCAAGGTTCCCGGGATGGGAGGCAGACGGCTACCTTGCAGACACTGCCAATCAAACGCGTGGGAGCCCTCGAACAATCCACACCATCTGACATCAAACTTCCAGAGCTACATTTTTAACTATTCATATAAATATTTATAAACTTGAAGGTGTTTTCCTTTTGAAATTGAAGCAGTTGTCTGCTATGTGCTCCAGCCTTGGACAGTAAGGATAGCGGCTTCTGGATCTGTACGTCTCTCCCTGTTAAATACTTTCTTTACGCAGTTTGGAACAGATCAAACTTAACAACGAACAGTTTCCTGTTCAGTAAACATGCTAGCTACCAGAAGATTCCACCATGTTATGTGTTGACTTTGCAAAAGGTAGGCCTATATGTGGGAGCCTGTGTTTAGGTGACCCTCCCACGGGTCATGATTCCATTGCCATCAGAAGCACGTCACCCCCCTGCTCACAGACTCTGGATTCTGCCTGTGGCGTTTGATTTGCTGGCTGAAATAAGATGGCATACTGAATTTCAGTTTTACAGATTAGCGGAAATTATGGTGAATTATAATGCAAAATCGTGAATTAAAAATGAAAAATTAAACATTGGACATTGATGAAGTTCTGTTTTTAATTATGACATTGTTGTAATTTACTACTTACTAATACTTGTAGCATTGTTGTTTATCTTCAAAGATACTTTCATACAGCTTCGTATAACAACTGCATATCTAACTCCTAGCAAACCATAAGTAGCCAGGAGACGCCCATTCAGCTCTATTTGAAAGGTTTTTCAGTAGCACTTTACTTAAAGCACTTTACATTATAGATACCTTCATAATGCATTCATAAAGTATTATAAACAGCTATAACTATTTATAAAATGGCATAACACATTACAGCCATGTTTAGTATGCATTATGAATGCTCTACGAAGCTCTCATCTATACACATCCTTAATTCTTATATTGACCATTATAATGCATTATGAGGGCATTTATAGTGCATTATAGACTAGAGTTTCATAAAGCATTCATAATGCATAATAAACATGGCTATAATGTGTTATGCCTTTTTATAAATAGTTATAGCCATGTTTATAATACTTTATGAATGAATTATAATGCATTATTAAGGCATCTATAATGCATTATGATGACTGCTTTAAGTAAAGTGTTATGTAAAACTACTATCTTCATATTAGGAATTTATTAAGGCATATTAACCATATATATTATTGATGTATATCTGTACCCTTGGTTTAAATCCTAATGTGATTTAGAGACTTTTCAGAGGCTGTCTGATAAGCATTTAGATAGATAAGAGATAAAGCTGGTAGCCTAGGTCAGTGTTTCCCAACCCGGTCCTCGGGGACCCCCGAACAGTCCACATTTTTGCTAGGGAGCTGGGAGGGAGCAAAAACTTGGACTGTCTGGGGGTCCATGAGGAGCGGGTTGGGAAACACTGTTTAAGGCTATTTGCTGATATTTGTGGTACTGCACATTATCTGCACTATTTAAACCAGCTTTTTATCCTTTTCAATAAGCTGAGTACAGGCCGGATTTAGATTCAAACCCCGACACTACTGCCCACTGAGAATCTGCCACTTCGTCATTTGTGTTATACTGTGTCAGTGACTGAGAAACCAATAAAAGATTTTGTAGATTAAACCCAGTGTTTGGTGCTAATGGGATAGACATGTTTTTGTTGTATTATAACTTTTAGCTGCAGGAAGGGAAACTGAAATGTGGCTTTAATCCCCCTCAGAGATTCTGCTTCATTATGACTGGTATGTGCCACACACAGGTTTTCCCGGGCTGAAGCCCAGGGGCTATGGGTGGCGTGCCAAAGTGGCACACATAGACCAGGGGTGTTTCTCAGTATGCGTACTTGACCGTACTTGTGTTCTCCTGTACCCGTTTGACGTCATCTTCCATTGCCAAAATCAAAGGATACACCAGTTGCAGAGACCAATCCCATGATTCATTGCGCCCCAAGTTCGTTCTTGGGAAGCAAGTTAGCAAGACCGGTCCTGCCAAGACCACAAGTACGATTTTTGCGTTCATGGTCTTCAGAAACACCCCAATACTCTGTGTCCAGGCAAAATCATTACACCGCTATATGTGTCAATTGAAACATTTTAAGTGGACATGTAACGCACACAAGCTACATATTTACTGATGCTAGAATTGTATGTTTGTAGTCGTCCAAATCCTCACTACTGTAACAATTTCGAAACAAGCTGTATTTCTCTGTGGACAAGCCAGTAGTTAAGTCAGAGTCAACTTCGCTGTCATTGTACACATACACAATGAAATTAGGTGTTAATTTCACTGTAATTTTACTGTACCTACACTCTCAGTAAAAAGGTGAAAATTCATACCTCTGTTTGTCACTGGGACTGTACCCTCATTCCCAAGGTACAAATAACATTAATGTGCCTCCAATGGTATAAAAATGTTCCTCAGAGTTCATTTCTGTACCTTATAAGGTACATTTACCTACAACTAAGGGTACAGTTGGCAAGCAAAGGCACAAATATTTACCCTTTTATTCTGAGAGTGTATATACTACTGTTAAAAAATTTCATTGCGTAATAATACAGCAGGCTAATGCTGATTGTAGTTTTAATTCAAACCTCACGCTGTTTTTTGCCACATAATTTAAATTCCTGGATTTTGAAATTGTATATAAAGGCCTCTGTCGCTAACTGCTGATCAGTGTTAGTATGTTACTGTGCATTTCCTTATCATAGTTATGGAAAAGACAGTGTTGCGTTTGTAGGTTTAGTGGCTTGATTGTCTTAGATGCCACTATTACCTGAACTTCAGGGCTTAGGGCTCCGCTCCGTTATACGGTGAGTATCACCTGGAGCCCCCTGGTGGTGCAAATTGGCACCTTTACACCAAGGGACGATGGGATAAATTCGTGTAATTAACAGCAGGTTCCCGTTCTGCGCAAGTATGAAATACACAGGTGACATACACGTCTAACACGCATGCACACAGGTGACATACACGTCTATGAAATAGCTCACATCCTTAAATTACGTAGGGTGAATTGAAATAACATGACTTACATATTTATCTGGTTAGAAAAATATTGTTCAGTTAGTATGCTTTTAAATATTGGCAAAATAAGTCATGTCGATATCTTTTTTTCATAAGGGTTAAGGTTAATAACGATAATGCATCCCGCAATATTTATATACTGTATATACACTATTTTCCGTCGGGGAGATTTAAGTTTAATTTATTACTTTAACTTATGACACTCTAGTTTAATATACATTCATGTATAATTAAACTATTATGCATTTCTTACACGTATTCTATATATCATTTTATACTCGCTGAACGTATCAGTGCAATGAGCGAGATCGTTTCGTTCCCCTATAAGGATCTTTCAAAAAATAATCCCATGGATTTTTTTCCTAGCAAACCAGAGACATTTAGTATAATTGGTGTCTTGCAATTGCCCATTGTGTATAATCTTGTTTGTGTAAATGAGTCCTGCAATAGACTGGTATTTTGATCAGCCCCGTGCCCTATACTACCTGAAATAGGCTGTAAATTTGGCACATATTTTGTCAAAATTACTTGTATGTTTTCTTTTTAATGTGTACAATTACTGATCTATTTTAATAGATAGTCTAATCATTCTGGAGTGAAAGTTATGAACCAGAAAGCTTAAGTGATGAAACACTGTGTTATCTCACAGGTGCTTTTTTGGCCTCAGGTGTAGCCCGCATCGCTGAGGCGACATACAGCCAAAAATATTGTTCAAACCAAAATTGTGCGAGTTATAAGGCACGGTTTTGATGTTCACATGTTAGGCTGATGCAACATAAGCTGGCTGTATCCTTACACTAGTGCTGAGTTAGAATCTGGACTCATTGCTAATAAAGCCTGTGTGCAGTGTGCTCTGTGTTTTTCCATGGTGCACCAGCTGTGTTGCAGCATATGAATAATGCAGCAAGGCTGCCAGGTTGTCTCACACGCAGGACCTGCCACAGAAACATGCTGCAGTTTGTCTGCTCCTGGGCCATTGTTTACGACGTAATCTCTGATGGAGGGGGCACTGGAGGAGCAAGCCATCTTGATTAACTCAGGCATTTTACCCCAGACACATGATGTACAGCTGAACAGATCTGCCAGGAAGTTGTGGCAGGAAAGAGTTTGAGTCTCCGCTGGTTTTTTTTCTCAGAATGCAATGAAGTATAACGAAAAGACACTTGTCAGCAGCCTTGGAAGTCTTGCGTCATTCTAGATAGATATATAAAATTTAAAGTATTTTGTAATTTCATAAAAATATGAATCATTGCACAGTAATATAATATACCTATACAGATGATATATACTTAAGGGGTACCTCAATCTTCGATGGTACAAGTGCTCATATTGAGTAGTAAACATCTCCCTTTGTCCTGTGAACCTCAATTCATTAGCACAGGTCAGGGAAGGCATTTTGCTGTTGGTTATTAGGGTTACCAATAGTAGGGTTAGCTGCCTCAGGTTCCATTTGAAAAGAAAAATGTGGACCTGTTTAATTTTCATCACAATTTCATACACCAGCAATATTACAATAAAATAAAAATATTCATAAATGCATATTTTCTCACAAAACACACAAATATGAATGTTCCCAAATTTAGACATTGATGAACATGTCCTATTGGGTTTATGAACTAAGCAACAAATACCAACATCACGCATCTCCTGAGCATGATGTAACAATAAAAGTATTTACTGGACATTATTGGCTTTCTGTGCAAAAACCTGGGCAAAAAGGCAGCAACCGGTCTTCAACAACGTAGCACACAGGTGCCATAGCAGTGAAACACTGCAATGTGGTGCGTTCTCCTGGCATTATCTAGAACATTCATTTTGAGTACTCGGAAGCCTAACGCCATGCCATATGTTACTGACTGCACCACTATTCAGGGTGCAGTGTGTCCCACCAACAGGTGTTCTGATGGACATTAGGGCCTGTTTCCCTGTACTTAGGCCCCCAGATAATCAGCACAAATGTGCATATTTAAAAAGCATAAACCGTGAGTGCCAGTGTGAAGAGAGCTGAACTGTCAGGTTACTTTTGTGTTGGGATGGTGGTTAGCACTATGGTCTCTTACTTCCACCTTACGAGTTTCGATCCCCTCCCCCAGCCCTATGCACAAACCTTGCACGTTCCCCCCACGTGTGCACAGCCCATCTCTGGGTTCCCATCACATCCTGGAAACAGGCAGTTAAGTGAACAGGTGTCCTTAAATTACTCAGCGATTGAATTAGAACCGTATTCAGGATGGGCCTTTGTGTTGGACTCAAAAGGCAGTATGGAAGATGAATGAAAAGGTAGCTTGTCTTAAAGAATGCATTTCAGCAAAGCACCAAAAGTATAACTATCCCTATCTACAGAGCAGAGAGAACATAGTTCAGAGTAATCACAACGTGTGACAAAGAAGTGTAGTCACAAATACATTTTTTACAAAAACTTCTAAATAACATAACAGTACACACTAATGTTAGTTACATTACTTATATTTTAATAAAAGAATACAATTCAGTCAAAAAGAGTACTAAGGAATGTTCAAAATAGTCTCCTGACTACTATATAACTTCAAAAAAACAATACGATACAAATGAAAATTCCTGATAGAATCTAAATTAATTCTCAAATGGCACATAGGTGCCTGAAGCCCACCAGCAAGTGTGAACATGATGCTCACATGGGGAGGCCAGGAGATGAACTGTGTGTATTCAAGGTATGATGTTGCACAGACCACCAGTAGACACAAGTAAAAGGAAAGGCAAAGCAGAGAATAATCGTTATTTCAAACGCCACGTGCCCAAGGAGTCTGAATGCAGTACCGAAAGATCTCCTCCTAGCCTCCATGTTGAAACCACACCACAATGAAGTTTGTACTTCAACAAGGCAAACTCTGGGTCTACAGGAGTGATGGAGGCATGAGTGCTGAAATTCAGAGATGTGACGGCAGAATGTCAGTGTTTGCCTACGGCTACGGTTCTTAAATCTGGGCTTTCAGGAGACACACCAGCAGCAATAAGATGCACTAGCCATAATATATTAGTATAATAATAAAATCACATTTCAAAAATTATATAAGTAAACATAAACTGCAAAACTCCCAGCCTACCATGCAATTCCTGTATTTTTAGCTAACAAGAAGGCTCCAGTTTTACAGGTTTTGAAAGGGAAATGCTTGAATATGACCCTCTGGAGTCAGGAAAATAACAGAAACTGTCTTTTTCATAGTCTAAATGGAATTGTTTTTTTAGAACAGTGTTTGGAATGATCAATATTTGGAAAACTATCAAAAATCCATAATGACAAGTGCAAGCAATAGTATACAAATATGCCATTATCCATTCTTTTAGTAACCCTTGTCCTCACAAGCTCACTTATATAAAGACTGTATTGTATCCATGTTTTGGGTCCTCAGAATTTTAGAGTATAGGGAATGTTATCCATCTCCACTCAGTGGAAACCTGGAGAATCACCAGGGATTGCTGTCGGGATAACTAGGCACCGTGGCTGGGTACTGAGGCAGGGTAGACCCACTGCCAGAAATCGCATTGAAGGTAGCATCCTGGACAGGAGCACTCTTCCAGACACCAGTGCTCCACTCTTCCTGTGCACGCTGGAAGCTGCCCCCACCTCCGCGATACAGCCGGTGCACCTGGGGGCAACAAACAGGAAAAAAAGCCATTAGCTCTTTCAGTGAATCAACGAAGGGTGTTAGCTAGTGATAGACAAAATGATGCTCCATGAACCATTTGCTATATTTTTTGACCCCACTAGATGGTGCTCTTGATTTACTTTGGTGCATGCTTCGTGCTCACTTTTGAACAGAGAGCACCATCTAGTGGGGTCAAAAAATACAGTAAATGTTCCATCAAGCGTCGTTTTGTCCATCACTAGTGTTAGCATCCCGTACAGAGTGAGAGCATGCCGGTGCATGGTGAAGGGCCTGTGTCTGAGTGTGCATTTGCAGCCATGCTGGGCTCACCTTGATGAGAACCAACGCCATCAGCACAGCCACTAGAGTGAAGAGCACGGCCGAGAAGAGCATGACCACAGCAGAGCCTGTGTTTTGGCTGAAGAACATTACTGCGGCAATCCAGCCACTGCCGGGATGCAGAGAGATAAACACTGCCATTGGTTGGGCCATTTCCCCACAACACTGAATACACAAGTGCACCTCTAGGGGGCGTGAACATGCACAGGCCCCTGCAAACTCACCAGGCGCCCCATCCAGAGATGCCAACAGCCTGGATGATGACCAGAACACATTGGGCGAAGAAGATGAAGAAGAACATCATGAAGTTGAAGGAGCTGTCCGCCCTGGAAGAAGAACCATGTCGTGCCCATCAGTGTGACCGCTGTCACCCTGTGAGTGCCAAACCTGTCCATCATTCCAGCGGGGACTCACCGGAATGCCTTGTAGAGAGGCCTGAACCAGCAGGTGTAGCTGCAGGGGCTGAACAGCAGCAGCCACAGGAGTGAGAAGCCAAAGTTGACGCCGCTGCCCCCACCTGCCCACCAGGCTATGCAGGAGATGATGTTCACGCACAGGGTGGCCGAATACACTGTAGGACAGCAGGGGAAGGGCTATCATCTCCATAACACAGATATAACCCAGAATCCTTTAGACTGTTTTTAATTCATCAAATACTTCTGAATCTTACTGACCTCTCTGCGTTTCATTCTATGACTTCTTTGACTTTTCATTTTAACTGGCGGCATGTGAATGACTTTTTAAAAGCTACTTATGATTCAAAGTGGCTAAGCTACAGCGAAGCTACTGCTTTAATATAGTAGTTAGCTACACTAAAAGCTACAGAGAAAATCTACATTGAAGCTATTCAATGATGCGACGTAACAACAAAACATGAGATTCTGATCATCTGTCCAAGACCCAGAGTGCTCCTTTGCATTTTAATGAAAGTGTCTAAAATACTGTTTGCTGTGAAGTATTTTTCAACCCTTTAACATCCATCCCCAGAGTATTCAAGCAAAAAACACCAATCAGAAACACCTGCTAGTTGAAAATATACGTCTTTGTAAAGAGAGAAAAATTATACAGGTTGCCGTTGACTTACGACCGCGATCGGTTCTGACTGACCGGTCGTAAGTCGGGCCTTTATTGTATATGCATAAATGACGATATGTATAGTATACTGTATAATAAAATTATATAATCTTTAAGTCATATTGTTTGGTGTTTTTAACTTTTTTATCACCATTTTCTTACTTATTTTATTGTTAGAACCTTTTTGTCACTATTTAAGCTGCTAAGACACAAAAAGATACGAATGTAGAAACGGATTCGGATGCTTGCGCTGCCGGCATTTGGCGCGGAAACTGTCATACACTCACGCGGGGCGACGCACTGCCATGTCGAAAAGAAAAGGAACTGGAAAGGCTACAGCGTTTTAAAAGTAGCTGCGCTACTGATAAGCTATTGAAAGCGTGAAATTTGAAATTAGTAGCGTTGCTAATTTTAGTTAGCTACTCCCCAACACTGCATGTAAGCATATAAATGATGTCTTCAGTAACTGATCTATTAGCTTAGGGTTCCCCAGTTCCAGTCCTGGAGGGTCAGAATCCAACACAGTTTGCAGATTTCCCTGCTGAAACATCTTTATCAGTTAATTACCAGGTTTAGTAGGTGTGTTTCAGCAGGGAAATCTGTAAACTGGGTTGCAGACTAGCCCTCCAGGACAGGAATTGGGGAACCCTGATTTAGCTAGAGATGTAAAAACAAATAAACCCATTCAGATTTAGCTCTAGTTTTGATTGACAGCATAACATAGCTAAACTAGGTATAACTTCATGGTACTAAGTCTAGCTAAACTGGATTAGGTCTAATTAATAAGGAATGCATCTAACCAAGGTTAACCAGTGGTCTAGTTCAGACTGAACAGGAGCCTGTGTGACTGAGCCTGAAGTCTTTTGTGTAGCTCATACTGCACTTTTCCACTTGCTATTACAGTACGACCATACTAAATTTGTCTGTATTTCTGTATACATACTAAATTTGTCTGTATTTCTGTATACATACTAAATTTGTCTGTATTTCTGTATACATACTACATTTGTCCGTATTTCTGTATACATACTACATTTGTCCGTGTACATAGACGTTTGCAGTCGGCACATGCATACAGCAATGATATTCCACCAGACCATGCGGGTACCTCCACATCTCTCCATACAGCTGCTCATGAAAGCATCCATAACTACAATTACTCTTCTTCTACTCATACTTCATTGACCCCTGTGCTGTGAAAGTCTGTGCTGCCACCTACTGGAAGCACCCAGTCATGCACTTCAAATTCCTTGCAGAATCAGAATCGTTTGGCTATCGCCAAGTATTTTTACACATAAGGAATGTACTTTGGGGTGTTGTGCAAAACGATCAACAGCAATCAAAATAAACTACACACGTGCAGTTGATGTGCACTGGTCTACGAAACTCTCAATCTGGTATGCATGCACACAGTCCACACTGACATTCCTGATGATGAAATTTAGGTCACGCGCACTGTGCACGGACAAGTGAAGTATCAATTACCTTTTACTGTGCGGGACAAGGCTTAACTGAGGAGAGATGTCACTCACATATCCAGAGATTGTAGACCCTGCGGACAAGCTGCCGGTGCGGTGGGGGGATCTCATCGTCAATATTCTGGTAGAAGCAAGGCTTGATGGGTATAATGCGGGGCAAGGGGGGGAAATTGTTCACCCGTTCTGCGAGAGAGAAGAGGCAGCCATGGCAAACGTGCAAAAAAAAAAAAAAGGATTTAACGAGGACAAAATGAGTTATGGAGAAAATGAATATGAACGAATTAAAGGAAAAGGCCTACTGTACTGAGCTTTGAGAAAATAATCCTATATGTTTGACCAATGCGCATACAGCGTGTGAAACATTTCAGCAATTCACAAAAGTAAAAGAAAAGATCAACACTGTTCTAGAATATTCCCATTATGTCAAGCTTAAAACCCCACAGCGACATGGGGAGAGCATACCAGCTCCACACACACGGAGCCATGGCAGAGACTCAAACCCCAGTCCCAGAGGTAGAAGGCAGCAATGCTTAACCACTGCACCACTATGCCACCCTTTCATTTAACCAGTACCATTCAATTGTCATATTGGCACAATTCTTCAATTTGAGAAAGTCACTGAAATAAAAATATATAAATATTCAGCAAGAGCTGTAATTTTGTACATCAAAGCCAGAACATAACATATGAGGAATGGTTTCTAGTTTTTCAATAGCAATACAAAAATGCATACAATTACAATAATTTCAGACTCACCTGTCATTTTAAAATGTTTATAGTGTCCTTCCAAACTATTTCGTGCTGCAACATAAACAGGATGGCATTAGGTCTCGTAATATACATTCAAATTCTAACATTATAAACAACAAAAACAAACAAACATGCTTTATTTGTCATTTGCGGGTACAGGAACACTGGAATGCTCTTTGCTGACCCCATCTTATTCTCCATAGCTTGGGGGTAACAGTGAAGGGTCAGCTATAGTGCGGCACCCCAGGAGCTGGGAGTTAAGGGCTGTGCTCAAGGGCCCATGTCAATCAATCTATTTTTCCTTGTATATGCCAGCTTATTTATTTATGGTTAGTAATGGTGAGCTCAAAGTCCATCCCAGGAAACACAAGGACATCCTACATGGGAAACCGGTCCATGATAAGGAAACAGTATATCTTTGTGTCACTTAACGTGTTCATTTCCATTTGTAAACTATTATTCGATACAAGGAAAGCAGAAGATTTGGCTTTGCCCTTATTGCTTTAAGACCAGTAGTAATATATATGTTTTTTCTGAACTTTCTATTCTACCACTAAACCAACAGAATCACAAATTTAAAGGCAAATTATGGCATTTATTATAATGTTATAAGTTCCACACCATCCTGACTTACTGCTTAGAATGCAAGGCGTAAAATGAGATTTTCAAAATAGCTCTACATATACTTTCGATAAAAATGACAAAACGGACTAAAGGAGTTCCCATCTTCGACTGTTTATCTAAGCAGGTTGTCTCCACAGTGCTTTAAACCTTCACCAAGTCCGCAGACAGCCCTTACATCAGAGGTATATACGTAAGCTTGAAGAAGTGATCCATTTAAGATATTCTGCCTACTCTGCTGCCTGGGATCCCTCTACTACCTGTGACGTCCTTCCAGCCTGCCCTTATCCCTGTGACGTCCTTCCAGCCTGCCTGTCCTTGTCCGTGACGTCCTTCCAGCCTGCCTGCCCTTGTCCCTGTGACGTCCTTCCAGCCTGCCTGCCCTTGTCCCTGTGATGTCCTTCCAGCCTGCCTGCCCTTGTCCCTGTGACGTCCTTCCAGCCTGCCTGCCCTTGTCCCTGTGACGTCCTTCCAGCCTGCCTGCCCTTGTCTCTGTGACGTCTCTCCTGCCTGCCCTTGTCCCTGTGACGTCTCTCCTGCCTGCCCTGCTGCTGTACCACCGTTCATTCTGCCATCAGAAGCAGCAGCAGCACCGGCCTGCGCCCCGCCCCCTTAACTGAGACTCAAATCTTAAAATTTGGACAGTGTAAATTAGGATTTTTCCATCTTGATCATTTGATTTCCTCTGCCAGCCCCTGGAAGATGGGCTTCGCCTTTGAGTCTGGGTTCCTCCCAAGGTTTCTCCCTACTAGGGAGTTTTTCCTTGCCACTGTCACCTCTGGCCTGCTCACTGGGGGCTTTGGGTGGGGATAATGTAAAGTGCTTTGAGACAATGTCATGTTGTGA
Organism: Mormyrus iriodes; assembly: GCA_011763525.2. Lineage (NCBI taxonomy): Eukaryota > Metazoa > Chordata > Actinopteri > Osteoglossiformes > Mormyridae > Mormyrus > Mormyrus iriodes. Next base: position 4,643,536 of record JAAGVU020000032.1, read on the forward strand.
AAACGCGCTATACAAATAAAACTGAATTGAATTCTTTCCTCAATTAATATATGTTCAGTTTCTATTAACCTCAACTACATAGCGGCTTGAACCCATGCCAAAATGTACAGCTGCCTTACAAAATGAAGATGTCTATGCTACTTTTTTATAGCAAGACCAAGTAGTGATGTAGTGATTAAGTAACAGTTCAAACAGTTAAAGGTTCAAATAAAAAAAAAATTGCCATGATAATTTAGCCTTAGTTACATACAGTCATGTGAAAACGAAAGTACAGCCTCTGTCAATTCTAAGGTTTTATGTAGCAGGACATAAAAAATCATGTGGTCCTTAGCAGGTCTTACAATTAAGTAAATACAACCTCAGATGAACAACAACAAATGACATATTACAGCATGTCATTAGTTATTTAACAAAAACTAAGCCAAAATACAAAAGCAGTGTGTCAAAAATTAAGTGCACCCTTACTGCTTCCATAGGAATTAAGAGGGCGAGTAGTAGCCAGGTGCTGCTCATCAAATGCATTTCATTAACTGATCATCAGCAAGTGTGACCATCTCTATAAAAGCAGAAGTTTTGGCAGTTTGCTGGTCTGGAGCATTCAGGTGTGTGTTAAACACAGTGCCAAGCAGGAAAGACATCAGCAATGATCTTAGAGAAGCGATTGTTGCTGCCCATCAATCTGGGCATGGATATAAGGTGATTTCCAAATAATTTGAAGTCCATTATTCTACAGTGAGAAAGATTATTCACAAGTGAAAAACATTCAAGACCGTTGCCAATCTTCCCACGAGTGGACATCCCAGTGAATTCACCCCAAGGTCAGACTGTGCGATGCTCAGAGAAACTCCAAAGTAGACTGAGCTACACCTCACTCTACAGGCCTCAGTTACCATGTTAAACATTAAAGTTCATGACCGTACAATTAGAAAAAGAATGAACAACTATGGCTTGTTTGGAAGTGTTGCCAGGAGAGAGCCTCTTGTATCACAAAAGAACATGGCAGCACAGCTTAGGTTTGCAAAGTTGCATCTGAACAAACCATTAGATTTCTGGAACAATGTACTTTGGAGAGACGAGACCAAAGTGGAGATATTTGGCCATAATGAACGAATATTTGGCCAAAAACGAAACGCAGCATATCGGCACAAACACCTCAACACCAACTGTCAAGCACAGTTGTGAAGAGGTGATTTGGGCTTGTTCTGCAGCCACAGGGCCTGGGCACCTTGCAGTCACTGACTAGACCATGAACTCCTCTGTATTTCAAAGTATTGTAGAGTCAAATGTGACGTCATCTGTATGACCGCTGGAAAAGCTTTGTTGAAATTAGGTCATGCAATGGAAGAATGACCCCAAGCACAGCAGCAAATCTGCAACAGAATGGCTGAGAAAAAGAATCAAGGTGCTGCAGAGTCCAGACCTCAACCTGATTTTGAAATACTGTGGTGGGACCTTAAGAGAGCTGTGCATAAACAAATGCCTGCAAACCTCAATAAACTGAAGCAACGTTGTAAAGAAGTGGGCCAAAATTCCTCCACAACGGTATGACAGACTGATAAAGTCATACAGAAAACAATTACTTCAAGTTATTGCTGCTAAACATCGTTCTACACGCTATTGAATCATTGGGTGTACTGAGTTTGTTACACATAGCTTCTCCATTTTGGCTTAATTTTTGTTCAAACAGTGTTTTTCATCTGAGGTTAAATAATCTTAAAACCTGCTAAGGACCAGATGATTTTTTTTAATGTCCTTATACGTAAAACCAAAGAGCTGAAAGAGGGTGTACTTTCTTTTTCACATCACTGTACATGCTCTGAAAAGGATTATTAATTATTCATATGCTTAAAAGGTTACACTTTTAAAACGGGTAATTAATTGTAGGGACAAAATATCACATAAAAAACAGCCTGGATCAGCTCATCAATGTGTTTTGGAAAAGTTTCTTACATACAAGCTTATTTACAGATAAATTTCAATTTATAGGCATATGAATTTATGCAGTCTGCAATTTGTATATATGCATTAATTTCATTATTATTTAAAACTATCAATTTGGACCTTAAATGATCAAATTCGCGAATAAAATGTTTCCCTATTTTAATGTTCATTTAAACAAATAAAACTCGATAGTCAACTGTATTACATCAAGTATCTAACAGGGAGTAGCAGCGATATATTTAACTTTATTAAGTCTATAGGCCTATGTATAAACAAAAAGAAATCTCATACATAAAACGTACTCCACAAAAGTACAAACTTCTTTATATTAAATGTGTGAACTATTTCAGCTAGCTAGGTAAACGCAGAGGTGTACCCACTGCTGGCACTTAAAATTATGAGAAATAACAGACACTCCTACGGACAATCAGTACCGTCTCTATTTTTCTGCTGTTCTGCTAAGTATCAGCCAAAGAGTTATGCAGACAAGTTTTAAAATCATTAATTTTCGTTGATACCTGAGAACCGCTAACTCTGGATCAGTCGAGATGCGCCAACCCAGCCCAGGGAGAGAGCCGGAAGTGGGCAAGCAGAATTATAGGGGCTGTAGTTCTCGAGTGGTCTCTGCTTCATCCAAATTAGAATATATACAACAATATTTAAACTACAGCTCCCGCAGTGAAGCACAGTGGCGCGTGTTTGCGAGACGCGTGACTTTTAGACAGCGAGTGTCCGACATCAGCGAATGCAACAGGCAATGGCTACCGTTTAATAAAACGTATATCTAGAAATAACTTGAAATGGACGAAGACTCCAAGATTCGCGTAGCAGCAGGCAGAAAATACTTTGCTGACCGTGGCAGAAAATAAAGCAGTAATTTCTTATTTGTCGACCATAATTTACTTTTTACTTCGTTCCATTCGTTTGTGCCTAGTACATTTTGTCGTTACTCTTACAATTTCAAAGCAGATTCGTTAAGCTGTGAAATTGCATAGAATCATATAAATTATATACAGTCTGTGAGTAAGACAATTAAAAAAATACTTCAATTCAAATATTGGTGCATATGAAAAATACACTGTATTCTTCCAGCAGAAAGTCTGCTTCTAATGACAGTCAAGACCTCTCATATGGTGACGTATACATAAACATTGTGTGATTTAATGAGAAAACAAATTGTGTGCGCGGTAAGTTTGTAAAACGTAACATACCTCTTTTTGAACTGGCAGGCTCCGGTTTTTCTTTTCCTCCTGTCCCATATCCCTCCGATGTTCTCTCCTGTCCTTAAGATTTGTTCTTTACTCAGTCTTCTGCTGGTCAGTTGACTTTTGAATGAATTGGGTTTGTGGGCTGCCAGAAAACCATCAGAAGAACTTAGGAAGTAGTATCTAGATCACAATTAAATGTCACGTTGATAAACCCTGATTTGCGTGGAGGCTGTTTGTGTGAAGACCCTTGATATGGAATTTCAACGTTTTAAATAATTTCTGCGCTCAGCAAGTTTGCTGCTTTGCACATCCATCAATTTGGCAGTCTACTGAGACTGTTGCATACTGATTTTGTTAGATGTTATCAAATATTAGCATATCGAACTAAATAAAATTGAAACCCTGCAGTTCATGTAATTTATTAACATGATAGTCTATTTTTGATTTGTCGTTTTGAAATCCTACTTAATAGCTAAGTCTTTTAACGTTCTTATTTTTCCATACTAATTTTTTAGAAACATATCAGTTACCATATGCAGCATATATTTAACAGTTCGAATTCATTAATAAGAGGGTCGGTTGAAACAAAAGCCAAAACACCCTGCTTGTGTATGAGAGGGATCATAAACAGCACGAAACTTTCAGCGGGGTCACATGGCATTCTTGCTCCTGAACTCCCAAACTGCAAGAAAAATGTCTGACTTGCTCTTGGAGGCAGTGACGTTGTAGAGCATCCGCCAATCAGATGAAGGGACTGGGGTTGCCGAAAAGCTCCCGCCAATTCAGACTGACGAGCGCGAGGTGATTTGCTTGGATCTGAAAGGAAAGTTAGGAGCTGGCGAAACAGATTTGTATAGTAAAAGTGAGAATATCGCTGTCGTTCAGTTACACTTTATTGTAAAAGATATTGTTTTAGAGGATAAAGCAAATGAAATAACACTGCTGGAAAATTTACAGTTTTTTGCGCTAAAATTGCTCCTAGTATATAGGAAGTTTCTGATGGTAGTGATGCGAACAGCGGAAGACCCGTCCTCGGAAGGGCCTTTACCGTCCATCCCGAGGGGCAGAGGTAAGAGCTGAGAAAACCCTTTCAATAAACAAATTACAATGTTCACTGGACTTATTGTTATCTTTATCTATCCCCTCGTTTCACCAATACATCAGCTATCGTCGTTTTTTTTGTCTTGAGGACCATCTATGAAGCGTTGCAAACCATTCGATTGTCATCATTTTGTCGACTTCCTGCTAGTAAAGCAGTAAGTTGTTTGTCCATAAAATGGCCTTCCCTTCAAACCAGTGGGCTGCGATGGATTAGTAGCTAGTTCGCAGGTGTAAATTACTGGCCATCCATTCTTTCATTGGTTGGCATAATGCGCCCTTTTGTTTTCAAGTCTCTAAGTGGTAGCTGACTGAAATGAGTTGATTTGCTTTCTTTTTTTTTTACTGAGGGGTAAAATCCACCGGGTCGTGTTTAAGATTCTCGAGAGCGGGAATCAAGTGACAAATACCGTGTTTTGGTGGGAATGTGCCAGACCAGCTAGTTAATTAATTCGCGGACTGGAACAGTCCGCACGGATGACAGAAATGACCGCATTTACCCCCTTGAGAGTATTTCCGAGTGTACTGCAGCTTCGAGCGAAGCCGAGTTAAAATCAGCAGCCTTTCGATCCCACGATCGGGGGATGGCCGCCCAGTCTGCCCGCTCCTGGACGCCTCTCCTTGCTTAGTGTCGGCGCTGCGGTGTCCCTGACGTGGGAGCGCAGACTCTGGGCCCGCGCCTCGGCACTTCATTCATCTACCTACTTCTGGCGGGAGAGCAAAGCAAATAATTCTTTTTTTTGTTGTTGCTACTCTGTCCGGTTTCCGTCTCGGTTCGACTCGTCGTGTGCCCGGGACTGGCCCTTTGCCTTCACTCGATATGTTTTCGGGACGGGTATTTTAAAAGTGAGTAGTGCGAATTTGTCGAAGTTTCAGGGTATCCACGACTAGCTGACTGCCAGCTCTTGTTATCGCTTGAACAGCTACACGTTGATTGCTGTTGTATAATAATGACTAGTTTTAGAGGTTGGCTTTGTCTACGTATTCCAATACATTAATTAAAAAGCTTGTAAGATAAAACATTTCAAAATGGCCTCCGATCTCATGCTGACACTTGGGAGGCTCACTGGGTTTTCTAGCTCATTGACTGAGTTTCACTGTCTTTCAGGTATGGATTGCAAGGATAAATCCAACACTGCTGTCAAGAAGCTTGTTCAGGGTATGTTTCCTTTTCACTGACACCTGGACTACTTCTCTTTATCAGTCTGTTATTTTGTCTGGTAATGTCAAATAAGTTGGCCTCAGTACACAAAATTTAAACGAGGTTTTAAATGTCTGTAACTCATAATGTAAAGGTATGCAGGTAGTGTAGCTACAGCCAAATTAAGTACTTGTGTGCTGTTTAATTTATGAAAATGCTCATCTATGTATGGCATTTGCTTATTTTTAGTTTTCATTCGGTAGAAGTGAAAAAGTAAGTTTTAGGAATTTCTCCACAGCTCGCCTTCCATTCAAGCGTCTAAATCCAGTCCCTAAGGAAAATGGAGATTCTAAAAAGTCTCGGAGCGCAATGGACCCCCCTGACCTTAAACCTGAGGCTTCGGATGGAGAGAATGAAACGGAGTGTCCCCCTCTACCGCTACCTCGTGAAAAAACCCTGGTGAATGGCCTGGGGCCCCTGGACGTTTTTATGAGTCGCAAAAACCGCTCCCTGAGCAGCACCTTAACAATCGACCTTACTGAGGACTCAAACTCTTTGGATGGTGCATTACCTCCAACGGCTGTGCTTCCCCCTACATCAGTGCCGTCCACGCAAGATGATAAGCTGAAAACAGGCCCTGAGCCTGTTCAGGACTCCAGTACCAAGCCCAGCTTGGAGAGTGTTGCAGATGAACCGTCTAATCCACAGTCAAGCTCTGCACAAGAGGAGCACCTACTGGTCTCTGAACCTGAGGAGGATGGAGAGGCTGAGGTGTCTAGCCATGGAAATGAGTCTTTACAGTCACCATTATCCATCAGCTCAACATCAGTGGTGGAGAGTTCTCCTGAAACTGCCAAAACCACCTGCACTCCACCTTCAGAAGTGAGTCATTGTTTTACCACGGTCCTTTAATTGTAGCAGGATATTGCAGTTCAAGTGTTTTTGTCTTGATTTTCTGATTTGATCCATTGACAGTTTGGTAGGCAGTATTAACATAGTGGTAATTTATACAGGAAGTCTGGTGTACATTTCAAGTATGAGCCATAAAGTGAAATCTTGGCTTTAATTAAAAAAAAAAAAATCTCCACAGGGACCAAAGACCAACGTGAACGCAGGTGATGGAAAAGTAAAAAGACGTTCTTTAAAGGTAACGCTTTAAAGCTGTGAAGTAGTTTTAAGGTGGTGAATATCTTCCCTCTCTCCCATAAGTAGAAAATTTATTTCTTATTGGTGGTTACACAGCAGGTGATTTATGACTTTTCTGCATATGTAGTAAACGGGCTTCATGTGCACAGTTTTGGCCCATGTCATCATCCATGGCCTTTGTTTAGGGCTCTGAGGACCAACGCCGGCAACAGCAGGAGCAGCGCATGGAGCGAAATCGGCTGCGTCAAGAGGCCCAGGCAGCCAGAGAGAAAAAGAGGGAGGAGGCACGCAGGCTGAAGGAGGAGCGTGAGAGAGAGAGAAAAGAGAAAAAGGAGAGAGACGAGAAGGAAAAGAGGGAGAAAAAAGAGAGGGAGGAGAGGGAAAAGGCTGAGAAGCAGCGGGTGAAGGAGGAGCAGAGGAAAGTAAAGCAGGAGTGAGTGCCTGTGGTTTTCAGCTTTCTGCTTGATTTGGAGGAAATATTTCAGCCAATCTAAAGCAATTGAATACTGTAATTGTTGTATTAAATGTAATGGAATTCTGGTTGTTGTTTTTTTTCCTTTCAAATTCCTAAGAGCAAAACTTGAAGAAAAGAGGAAAAAAGAAGAGGAAAAACGATTGAAGGAAGAGAGAGATGTGAGACACATTTGCATGTTGATTATTTTTTGTGTCCTTGTGTTTTCCTGGGGTTTTTTTTCCTCGCAAACATTTCCCATTGTGACTTAAATGGTGCTTAATTTTGAAACTTCACATTGGTGCCAACAGGAAAGAATTATGTCTTTTTGTTTGTGTTAGTTTTTCCTCAGCTAGAGCTTAAGATTACTAACTACATGAAAGCGAAAACTATCTCAAACAGAATTTAGTGTATTGCGGTGTAGGTTGACCCCACAAGGAATTTTTTTTGGTACAGTGACGCTCAATACACAAACAAAATAAAATACAATGAGTAACTAAAGCGTCAAAAAAAGCAAAAACGATGCAAAACCTTTCTAATGTACTATTAATTAAATATTAGGAAACTTGCATAAACTTAAAAACTTTACATTGATTTTTTCCCACCCCTCAGAGAATAAAAGCAGAGAAAGCCGAGATCACCCGGTTTCTGCAGAAGCCCAAAACCCAGCAGGCACCAAAGGTAAGAATTTTATGGTCCCTGGTCTTCTGGACTCATAATCATTGGGTATGCACCAGTCACATTTATTTATATATTTGTTTGTTTAATGTATTTATTAGCCTGACCTGCTGATGCTGATCCTGGCCGACTTTAATAATTAGCACAGTGAACATTTTTTGACACCTTTAATGAACTTATCTTTCTGCAAGCAAAATATTTTAAATAACCTTTTTAAATAAAAATGTCTCAAGTGTCAAATGAAATTGGTCGTTCTGAATATTTTTAGGGTAGTTCCACGGGCAATTTTTTCGTTCACTTCTTACACACTGCGAATTTAACGTCTTCGTCCCGCACTGTAAGGAATCTCCAAAAAAAAACATGTTACCCATAAGTGTTTTACCTCGTCTATCACACAGCATTATTCAGGGGCAGGGGGCATGACTGTGGATGGAAACTGAGTGGGGAAGTGGGTGATATAGCCAATATCACTGTTTTTGGTTATGATCACAATCCACGATATATATAAATTACTGTTTCGTTTATGTATGGAGTAATGTTAATTAACCATGTAACCAATTAACCAGAAAGTCTGTCTTCACAAGAAACCTGCTTGTAACATTATGAAAACCTTAAGTTGTGTGAAAAACATGAAATAAAATGAACCATTATAGCAAGTGCTTTGTAATTGGGTCTGCTATTAGTTTCAAAAGTTGTGAGTATAGATTAACATTTATCACTTTGGTCAATAACTACATACTTCTGAATTTAGATTATAACATACCAACAAATAATGGATAAATAAAATAATGTAAGATTTTGAATTTTTGCTTCAGTAAGAAGTGTATGCTTCTGTTTATTTCAGAAAGTGTGGGAGACGCTGCGCAAAGCCAGACCTTCCGTGTCTTTGAGAAATTTGCAAATTACAGTAGTTTGTTTGTATTTGCGAAATCCGATATGAACCTATTTCCCCACAATCAAAGTAGAACCTTTTTTAGAACATCAGCCATGCTGCCTACTTTATTCAACAGCATAGCCGACGTGTCTTATGGACCGTGTGTTTATAGTGTCACGCAAGTACAATATAATTAGCGGTCTGATATATAAAGTTTTTCTTTTCTTTTTTTTACCCAGTTAACTGGTTAAAAAGGATTAAGTTTATGTTCAAGATTTAGCCACAAAATTGAGATTGACTGAGAAGGATAGTTGACAAAGAAGTGAGAGACATGGGCAGCACTGAGATGTTTTGCTGGCTGAAATTGCTCTGTTTTGCATCGTTCTGTTTTTGTTATAGTACTGTTGCAACCTCCAAACACACAGGCATCGCGGGACGGGCGCTTGCTGGTTGTTCTGTCGTTATAATGATAGTGTTAAGTAGTGCTCTTGTAACTGGACATTTTATTGGAAGGTCAGCTTAGCTCCACGTATGTTTGTCATGTGCTATTTGCCTTACTTGTATATCGTTTGCACAAAAGTTCAGCACATAAAATTGGCCACGTTTAGACGGTCATCACTGACCGGGATGAAAATCAGTCATTTCCAGTCTCTAGCGGGTCGAATAGTGCATCCTTGATGTTCATGTCTGTACATTGCTGTGTGGTGGCTCTTAGTCATAAGCTTCACCCGCCACATACCCCGCATAATGCTCCATGTCCTTTGTAGACGCTGGCAGCTGCCTGTGGGAAGTTCGCTCCCTTTGAAATCAAGGAGCATATGTGTCTGGCACCATTGAACCGCGTGGTGTGTGAGGAAGAGGTTCTTGATTCTTTGGACCGGTACTTGGCTCAGCCGGATGCCACCCTGGACGGCCTGAAGGATTTGCAGAGGCACAAGCCTCGCCGATCAGGCCGGACGAACCCATGGCGCTCTGAGTCTTTCAGGTGAGGGTACAGTATACGGGATGGTTTTCAGTGCTGGGCATCAGTGTAAAAGAGCTCCTCATATTTGTATCTGTTATATATTTTGTACATTTGATTTATTTGAGAATATTTTGTCAAATTTTGTTGTAATATTTTTCGTTGCAGGTTCTGTTAAGCTGTTCCTTTCCTAAAATTATTTTTTTTGTGTCTTGGACCTGTTGTCATTCAGCGTTTGGTACCAATAAAATGCAGACGATGCTGTATTTCTTTGTTCCAGTAGATTGCAAAAAACATAGGATTAATGGATTAATTGTGATTTTGCTGTGATATTAAAATTGTTTAAGGTTTTTTTTTTAATCAGAGCTGGCAAGCTGCTTATTCAGACATAATTCAGGACATGTTTGCGTTGCGTGGTGCTAAGCCTTTATAGTAATTTAATTTTTTTCATGGTAAAATACATAACTTAAAAGCACATAGCGATAATCTTAACATGTAAGAACCTAAGAGTTTGCAGTATTAATGCAGAGAACTGGGAGACTGCAATCAGGTGGCCTTTTCATAAATTTTTGTGTTTTGAAAAAGTTATGCTGCATTTACTTCCACTGACTCCTGCAATAGATGGTTAATCAATTTATCCTAAGTGCTTAGTCCACCCAGCTAAAGTGTTGTGTGCTATGCTGTTTCCTGGGACAGTGTTGTTTTGGTGGAAGGCCCAAAGCCAGATGGTGTACCAGACCGACAGCACTATGGTCGCATGAAATTCCTGCAGTTCCATGAGAATTATCGGCCAGCGTACTGGGGTACATGGAGTAAAAAGAGCTCAGTCATCTCGCCTCGCTGTCCACTACGACTGGACAAAGTGAGACCTCGGGCCACAATCATTTTTCTGTTTTTCAGAGTCAACAGACTTTTCATTGTTCTGAGCTCTTCCTGTGTTCTTAGGAACTGCTGGACTATGAGGTTGACAGTGATGAAGAATGGGAGGAGGAGGAGCCAGGGGAATCCCTTTCTCACAGTGAAGGGGTGAGTTGGCTCTATGCCTTTAGGTTGAGAGGCATTTTAACCTTAATTAATTTAATAATTCTGTGTATTTAATATTATAACAAGCATAGTGCCCTGAGTGTATTTTGGGACGCTTGCTTAATTCTATAAAATCTTATATCTTGCTAATTTATTGGTTTCATAACTCATCACACATCTTCTGTGTAAGCATTTTCTTTTTAAGTGTCAGTATTTCTGACTCATTCAGTTCTGTTTGCTATTAATTGCAATTGTAGTCATTGGCTTTTAAAGATACTAAATACAAATGTTGGGTTTTTATTGCAAAGGTGTTACTAATTAAAAAGCACCCAGTGGGGCTCCTTGTCAATGAACTTCTTAACTCGGAACATCTTTTAGAACTATAATTTTGTTTCAGTTTAATACTGGAAATGTTTTACTACTGGAATGTTTTACTTTAAAGTACTGGTTTGTAGTGTGATGTTTTGTAAGCAGAAGAATAAAGTAGTGATTTTTGCTATAAAACTGATAAATGTGCTGTATTTTTACTGAATTAAGAAGCATCCCAAGACTTTCTGTGAACACTGTAGTATTGCACTTGGGCTGCGTGCAATATGCTGTCACATGCAGGGCACCATGGAATAGTGACCTGCATACCTCGATTATGGGGGGTTTAAGAAAAAGTTAAGCAAAGGAATTAGTAAGGATGAATGCATAATGGCAAGTGTACACTACACAATTTTAGCCCCGATTTTCCACTCGCTGACAGTTTTTGGCGATTTCTGTCAAAAGCCCCAGATCAGAGACAAGTCGGTGTTTGCTTGCCACTGGCAAATCGATGCTTGGTCACGATTTGTGAACTGGTAAAATACTCGATCTGGCAGACTCACTAATGTGTCCCAGACACCCGTCAGATATCTAGCAGGTTAAATATCTGAACCTGTTCATGACTCTAAATCCTGTAGTGTGAAAAGTGTTATTACCTGGTTTCAACTGGCAGTGACAAACTGCAGCTGATGACAGTGTAAGATACGGGGTTTGGGGAAACCTGAGGAAGGCGTTATACATCAAAAAGCATGGCTACACCAAAAATCCTGTCTTGCCCGTGGTATCGTGTCACTTCACCACGTCGAGTCTCACGTATTTTCATGGGGGAAAAAGAAGTTTGGAGATGAGACATACTCGACGGGTATAACCCGCTGTCTCTGATCAGTCATGGAGTGGGCAAACCCCAATGATTTCAAGATTCCTGACAATAAGTTGTGTACTGACAACATCATGTATCGTTAACTTGGCATTAGTCGAATTCTGAGGAATTGATGGTGTTAAGACTGTAAAAGTTACACATTTGATGGGTAGCCTTGTTAACAGATCTTTGCGTTCCAACAGGATGAGGAGGACGACGGTGGTGAAGATGATGACGACGACGACGGATTTTTCGTGCCACATGGTTACCTGTCAGATGGTGAGGGAGCACTAGAAGAAGAGGTATGACTTTAAGATTATTCACAATTCCACTTGTATTTCTAAAAATCCGTGTGGAACAGATTAGTCTTTGCTACTTTTCACTATTTGATACCATTAGCAGATTTATGGTGAAATAGAGAACCTGTGACTAGCTAGCCTGACAGACTGAAGTGGTAATTTGGACATTAGCAATTTGTTCACTTTTTATTTTGCTCAATTTTATTTTCCTGCAACTAAGGTTGAGCCTGGATTAAATGTCTTGTCATGATATTTGTATAAAATCCTTCAAACCATTCTGTAGCAGTGTAAATTGTGGCTGTCCTACTTGCCCTCTTATTGCTACCATTTACCTTCAGTCAGTCTCAGATTCATATCAGTGTCTGCCTGTCCAGGAGGGTGGTGATCCAGAGAAGCAGAAAGTGCGGCAGAGACTGAAAGCTCGAGAGTGGGACGAGCTGATGTCCAAGAATAAGTTCAAAGTGCTGGAAGCTGTGGTGACAGGCTGCACCTGGGAGAGTGAGGGGTTGGAAGCCGAGCTGCTTCTCCCATATGCCATCTGCCTGGTGGAGCCACTGCCCAAGGAGGAGCCCAGCACACCGGAGGGGCCTTCACGGGAAGTTCTGGATGAGCAGCGTGAGTGCATTGCCGCTGTTGTCTTATGTGCCCAGTAAGTTATTCATTCTCCGAAGTCCTCTCCCTTTAGTCTTCATTTGGCTCCTCTTTCCCTTATACTATATTTCTCCCAAGAGCTCATCTCCCCTCGATTGTTGCAGCTGTGTGGAAACTCATTGCTTTAACAATTTTCAGTGCTGATCCAGCTCCTGCCTCTGCTGCATGGCAATGTGAACAGCAGTAAGGTGATCATCACGGAGTTCCAGGAGTTTTGTCGCCAGCAGCCGCCTTCACCCACCAACAGCCCTCAAAGTGATAATGTCCCAACAAGGTATTTCCTTTGTGGTGGTTAAAAAATTTTCTGTTTCACTCTCCATATCTTAATACCAGGGTTTATGAGGAACTGCAGTTTTTTTTTTTTTTTTGTCTTGGAAATGCTCATAGATTTTGCTGTGGTTTTACCAGCATAAATATCTTTTTGCCCTTTAATATAATTAAAGTAGCACCGTGTGCCTCAGTGGACTAAGCCTCTGTGCCTGTGGTCAGAAGGTCGGCAGTTTAAGCCCGGCCTCGACACGTCTGTGGGACCTTGCTCAAGGCCCTTAACTCCCAGCCCCCTGGGCACTGCAATATGTGGCTGCCCTTTGTGACCAGCTGGCTCTTACCTACAGAGAGCAAGTTGGGGGAAGCATAAAGAGAATTCCCCCACAGGGATCAATAAAGTATCAATTATCTATTTAGTGATGCAGTAATTTTGCATATAAATTCTTGCTGTTTTCAGGTTTTTAATGAACCAAATGCGGAAGTGTTTTATCGTGTACGCTACATCGGAAAGTTGAATGGGTGATTAATGTAATCCCATCCCCCTCTTATCCTTAAGGATTCGTCTGAAGAGGCTTATCAAGGAGAACGCCATTTATGAGAAGCGACCCAACTACCGCCGTTGCTGCTGGTACGTGCACGCGGAGGTGCTTGCACGCTTTGATCAGGAATCCTTGCCCGTTCCTGGCCAGTGGAGCTATGTTACCCCAGGGGCTCACAGTGCTCGTGATGAGGGTCCTGGGGGCAATGGTGCCCCGAGCACCTCTCCGACCATCCCACAGTCTGCCTCCAACACCCCTTCTTCCAACAAAAGAAAGAGTGCGGGCAGCATGTCCATCACCAAGTTCATGAAGAAGTGTGCTAATCCAGAGCAGGTGGGCATCGACCGACTGCATCATGCTGTATGTCCAAATCGACTTGAGAGTTTACTGATATTGTGAATGTGACACTCAGTACAATCACAGTTATCGTTTCTGTGTTTTAGTGCATTAAAACAATGACCCTGTAAAACTAATACACTCTAGGGGCAAAAAATGGGCCAAAACCAAATTGCACAACATTCTTTGGCCTATTTTATTTTGGAGGGCAGATGCTGTAATCTATAGTAGAAAAAGAAGTACAGTGTTATTTGCAAATGCCCCATGGAAGTACCAGCGTGGAAGCGGTATGGATAAATTAGTCCCTTGTGCTTGACTTGAAGGAATTCATAAGTGTTTTTTAGGCACTGGGGATAAGTCGTTCCACATTGTGATGAAGATCAGAGATGCTGAGGGGTTTGTCTGTTCATTGCAGGTTGCCAGTGGTTAGGCTTTGCAGGTAGGGAAGAGAGCAGTGTAAGTAGACTTGGTAGGGCCATCTATAAATGCCAGCTGGGGCAGATGCTGGTGCCCCCTGCTGGGGTAATGACGATTGACGATCTGATGGTTGACAGGCTCAGCACTGCTACTGGCAGATGTGTGAAGGCTGTGGTGAGTGAGCTTCAAAGTAATGAAATGTCCTGACACGGCAGGGGGAAGTGCTCCAGTGGATTGAGCCGGCTTTAAACCAAACTGGTGTAAGAGCAGGTTGGAGAGAGAACCTAAGCAGGTTGAAAAAAATAGCCCCTTCTAAGAGACTGTAGCATTAATGCACACATTTTTCTGATTGCTAGCAGCACAATGTAGTTGTCTGGTTCAAACAGGCCGTTATCATAAAATTTAACTGGGACCTTTATCTTAACCCCTGTTATTTTTGGGGTCGAAGTTACCCCAGTCCATTTTCAAAATGAGGTTAAGTTCTATAGATTCTAGAATTTAGAACAGAAGAAGTAAAATGCACAAGGGTTAAGTGGAAAAATCTTTTACATTTAGCAGTCAGTAAATGTGTAAATTTATTTTTGGTTGAATTTGGCTAATTGAAATGGTTCATTCAAGCTGTGTTTCTATGGTCTGTGCTTCAGAATATATTGATCACGCTGGGCTTTTAAGTTTGATTCTCTTTTTCAGTGAAGGTGTCAAACACTACAGTTTTTTTTTACTGAGGGTGTATGCAGAGATAATTAGGGGATTTAATCTGGTTCTGAATCTGGTTTTGATATGGTGTCCATGGCATTAAAGTCTTAGTCTTAATTTCGAGTTGAATCAAGCCTAGGAAAAGAATGAAGTCTCTTAAATTTGTTTACTAGGTCTTTATTTATTTGAAGTCAAACATATTTTAGTCTGATGTTGAAAGATATTTCATTTAACTGTAACTGACACTTAAGGGGGTATACTAAGAATTCAGCCAGGTTATTTTCAGTACAATAAGTCCCCAGGGTAAGAGCGTCCAAATTACGGACAACTTCTACTTACCATCGAACTGCCATAAAGCTTTGCGTTAAGGATGCACCGATACCGGAATCTGGTATCGGGCCGATACTGCGGTCAGATACTCGTAAAAATTGCCCGATACCAAGAGCCGATACCACTCAGTTGCTACATTACGTTAAAATTCAAAGCCGTGGAATTTTGTCAGACTGTACGGTCTGTTCTGCTAAAGTGTCGAGGATGAAGGGACAGTACGCCATTTAACACAAGCTATTAGGTCAAACATCTAAAGACGCATCATAGCGCAGAGAACACGGAGTCTGCTAATGCTGGCGGAGAACAACTGCTACAAACTTCAGCACAAGTATTGGAGAGGCGAGAGAAATTAAACCAATGCATTATTTATATCTAACATTAAATAACTAAACGTATTAAATGTTAGATATAAATAACGCTTCAGTTTCAATCACCAATGTAAGTTCACCTGGGTATATGCTTTTTTCGCTGTTATAAAAAGAAAAACGATCATGTCCAAGTGGGCCAGTCACAGTTCTCGCAGTCTGCGCGCCGCGATGTGCAGTTGCATTTCTGGGGAGGTGCGCGTCAGGCTACCGCGGAGGGTGCGCGGCTACGCCCTACTTATGATGGAGATTCAACGCAGAAATATAAATCAGCATTTACAGTCAAGGTTTTGTTCCTCTGTAAAGACCTTTCAAGCTGAGAATTGAGAATTGATATAAATGATTGAGCTGAAAATTCAGGTTTCTACTAAGGTAAAATCGCTTAAAGTGATCAACCGCTTACATGTATGAAAATGTATGAACTTTAGGGCAAATTCTGGAGAAGTGTGAGAAAATAAAACTGAAGTGTTATTTATATCTAATATTAAACAACTAAACATATTTAATGTTAAATATAATAATACAGTTTGAAAAACCAATATAAGTACACCTGGGTGTACGCTTTGTTCACTAATATAGAAAACCAAAAAGTGCTTATTAAACACTGGTTTTGGATCGGTATTGGGACAGAAAGTGGGATCGGCGCATCCCTACTTTGAGTTAAATACGGTGGTTTGTAATAATGAATGCATGGGCTACATTGTGATACTCATGAAAACATGTGGCTTCAGCAGTAATGGTGGTGTTACCTCACAAATGAACTAGTGTAGGGTGCCTTAAATCTAACAAGTTGTCCAGCCTTAAAAGCACGAAATCTGGCTTTGTTATACAGGCCCCTGCTCTGGAACAGGTTGTTTTAAGGCTTACAAATCACAAACTGCAGTTGGACCAATCAAAGAGAAGTGGTTTGTACATTACCTGATGTAACAAATGGGCTTTCTCAAAGTTCTGAAAGATCTTTCAACAAGCATGCCAGGCATTTTTTAATCGCAGATCTTTGGTGGCCACCGGCACAGATGCACACTGATCATTTTTGCATTTCGAGCCCTAGCAACGTTAGGACAGGGGCATGTTTACCACAGTGTTGCATCACCACTTCTTTTAACAACATTCTGTTAATATTTGGGAACTGAGCAGACCAGTTGCTGGAGTTTTGAAAGTGAAATGTCCAATTCTTGCCCGATATAGCACCCAGACTCTTATACTATGGAGCCATACTGTTGTAATACGTGGAGAAAGTGGTTTGGCATAGTCTTGCTGAAATATACAAGCCTTCTCTGGAAAAAACATTGTCTGGATGGCAACATATTTTGCTCCAAAACCTGTATATATTTTTCAGCATTAATAATGCCTTCCAAGATGTGCAGGGTACCCAAGCCATGGGCAGTAATGCACCCCCATACCATCACAGTCTATTGATAACAAGCTGCATGCTCCCTCTCTTTAGCCTGGAGGATGTGGCGTCCATGACTTCCCAAAAGAATCTTGCGTTTTGACTTATCAGACCACAGGACAGTTTTCCATTTTACCTCAGTCCATCTTAAATGAGCTCAGCCCAGAGAAATCGGTGGTGTTTCTGGATCATGTTTAGATATGGATTCTTCTTTGCATTTGTGAATGCAGCAACAAACTGTGTTCACAGACAATGGTTTTAGGAAGTGTTCTGACTTGGAGTAAAATTCCTCATACACACTTTGAGAAAGATTGAGACAGTTTGGACGTAACTTAAACTTCTATTTAAGATTTGTTTAACTTAATACTTTTCAAGTGGTGAAGTAAGAATTCATTAAAACCATTTATGTATGGTTAAATTCCTACTGCTTTGCTGCATGCAGGTTATTTTTCAGCAGATGGTTTTGTTTTAATAGATCCTTAAAATCTGCATTTTAATATTAATTCATTGGAACAACACAGTATACTCCAGGATAGTCAAATATTATTTCTCTCATGCAGTGCATACGAAGAATTTTTACAGTGTATCTTGCATTATTCAGTCTGTATTATCTTCATATAATAAACTGAATATGGGGGCAAGCAAGATTCATACCATCCAGAAGCTTAAACTGTGAGATTAATGTTAAGGGGTTTTTCTAGACTATTGGAATTATATTTCAATAATTTGAAATAAGCTGGCTTACCATAGTCTGTTTTGAAATTTCATCCTTGATTGTGGCTGCTGTTTGAAAACTGCCATGAAATGTAGAAGTCGGTGCTTTCTGCTAATGATTTTTTTTTTCTTTCTTTCCTGACCTACATGGCGATCTGCTCATTCTATTAGGGTGAAGCCATGGAGACTGATGGATTCCAGGCAGACACTGAGGATGATGAGGATGAGACAGACTGCATCATCATCAACATGGATCCTGGTAGGTTGAGCATTTTGTTAGGACAAGGGAGGTGCTTTATGTGCACACACTAGGGCTGGGCAATATCTTAAAAAACAAACAAAAAAAAAACGACATTTTAAATAAATATCAGGTTAAACAATAGTGTCATCCAACACCCTCCCCCATGCACATGGCACCAAGTGAGGCACTTACCTTATTTCAGCCTAAAATAAAAAACAAATCATGAACAGATGACATACAGGTAATATATGGGGGGTTGTATGCACTGATTTAGTGGTGCTGATTGTTCATAGTTTGTGTGGAAAATGATCAGTCGGTTAGCTGGATTTCATTATTTAGAACAATTCACAGACCATTATAACAGGTTTACCTACACTGATACTTTCTCGTACCATGCAAGGAGTTAAATAATACCAATGTCTTTTTTTAATTGCATTGCAAAAATGTAGGCTAGCATGTTGAACTGAAAGCCAAATCGTTCTTAGGCTTAAGCCACACATTGGTATTCCCCTGGCAAATGCAGTAATTGGCGGTTAGATAGTTACTTGATATCGATTTATCTAAATCCTTATATCAGTCAGCTCTGTGCACTAATTTTGGTCAAGTTTTTCAAGTTTCAGACAGGTGTGTGTAGTTCATGTCCAGAGAGTAAAAATCCTGACCAAGATTTTGTTTCAACCAACCAGCTGAGTACTCTGGCTACACTTCATACTCAACTTGTGGGTTGAAACAAAATCTTGGTCTGGACTTGTACTCTCTGGACCTGAATTACCCACTTCTGGTCTCCAATGAGTAACATTAGTCTCCCTTTCAGGATCTACAAAAGAGGAAACATTCCCCTCCACAGATATCATGCAGAACAACCCAGAACTCATGGAGGTAGCGACCTCTGCACCTGCTGCTAGCTCTCTGTCCTGTCATGCCCCCACCCCTGCCACAGCATGAGGGTTTTACCCCAAAAAAATGTTTTGGTCAGATCTGGGGCTACAGTCAAGGTGGCACACATGCCATCCACTCAGTATTAATCAGCTGAAATAATAATAAACAGTAAAATGCCCCCAAACTGCCACATTCCTACCCAGAAGACAGCGTGTAACGTGATGGCACTTCTGGTGTGAGCAATGTTGAAGAATGAGTACATCTGCCTCTGACCGCCAGTACCAGTGCCGATGCATTGGTAAGGCTGCCAGATCTCACGCCTGAGGCGGCATGAAGACTGCTTACTTTCAGCATGATGGACTGAGGGAGGCATCCCTGATGGGAGTCTTGGCATCTGGGCCTCCTTGCCTGCAGGATCGGCTGCCAGTAGATTTGCTGGTACAGCTTTTTTATATATAAATATATATATATATAAGAATTTGTTTTATGTCATTTTGTACACAGATGTTTCCAAAATACTTGAACTGGTTTACGTCATTAAAAAAGAGAGTAAATGTGTCGCACTTTTACATGCCTCCCTTGTTTTGTCATTCCAGCTGTTGAAATCAATGAATGTTTTGATTTTTTTTAGTTTACTGGGTTTGTAAAACGCTTGATGGCATTTGCTTTCCAAGCTGCTATGCCATACTTAGTTGTACTATTCCAAGCCTATGTTCTGTGCTCTTCAGTAATGGTTTGGGGGTGACATTAGGGACCCATTCCTTTCTTGAGTGACTGTTTAAGTATCTCTGCCACTAAAGATTAGACTCTAGTTTGCGGTTGTGACTTAAAATGTCTTAGAGAAAAATTTGAAATAAAGCATTATTTAAAAAATAATCCTGACTTACAGCATTTCAAGATTCTGCACAGGTAACTGATATGCTTATTTAAAATTGCTTTAAATGAACCAGTTCTGTTATTAGACTGTACAGAGGGCTTTCATTTTACCTTAAATGTCCTTTACTATTAACCTCAATTCATCCCAGTACAAAGTTGCTGTATATTTTGATTTATTCAGATAAGAACATAAACACTCAAATCTGTTATAAAGGTCACCACGACAGTTTAAAACCACCATACAAACCTCAGGCATGTCAAATGTATACGTTGTTTTTAAACCAGTGGCCACACAAATGCAAATAAGCACATTAAGTTATCAGAGAGGTAAAGTGCATACTGGGTTAACACAGATTATTTCGTATAGTGTTAAAAGAAAGTTGTATAACGCATAAACAAATCGGAACAAAATGTAGGTTTGTATAATGGGGCCGGGAGAAACGGTAAACATCTACATCTACAGCTTAATACCACCAGTAGCTGCTACATCCCATTACTTAATGAGTGTAGTCTGAATATTTGATGCTTTTAATTTCAAGTGCACTCAGTTAAGTGACCTTTCGGTCTAAGCATTAGAATACCAACGCTATTTAACCAGAATCTGAATGAACTGCTTCATTTTACAGGAATCTGGCCCTGCAAGATCCAAGTGATTCTATACGAGGAGAAAAATGATCACTTTCGAAAATATGCCTTTGTCTCTGTGCAATTCTTCACGAGTTGCTGTGTGATGTTTAATTGGAGCTATATAGATCAGTCAGTTTACCTCCGATATTATACTATTGTTTGCCAGGCAAGAGTTCAGATATCAATATGCAGTAAGATTGCATATTTGCTTTCATGGTGGATCTGTGGAGTTTTGCACAGTAGCGCTATCTAAAGGGTGCTAAATGGTAAAAGGCAGAGCCTAAATACCCGTGTACCAAGACTCGACTGTAATGAAAACATGGCCAGTCCTGGAAGGAATAGCAATTAACACAAGCCTATTTATCTTATATGAGTCAGAGTAGCCATCTTTACTTTTTCAGAGAACATATCCTGTGATGTCAGACTGCGTAGCTATAGTGGCAGGACGGCACATGCACGTACACTGAGGTTTGGGAGCCTGCATGGCCGTGTCTATCACCTTCCGTCCAAGACTAAAACAACCATGTTTCCATGCAATACTACATCAGCAGACCACTAATGTTCTATTTCATTAATTTTAACTGGAATCCCACTATCCGGGCTCTCATTCATTAGGACACTGGTGGGTATAATCCCACCCCCTCTTCCTTTATTCAGGTGTAACAAAATTTTTTTTCCCATTATTCACCGGACTGATAAATCGGTGCTGAAATTGTGACCGTTTAAAACGAGAGGAAGCAAACTAGGTCCCAGGGTCAAAGATGTTGGGGGGGAGACTGGTGAATGGGTGGTGCCTCTTAGACTAGATTCTTGATGTTCTCGAATAGTGTGGGTTTAAGGAGAGAGGTGCACTGTCCTCCAGCTGCAGTAATATCTTCTTGGACAGCAGCATCCCAGGAAAACGTCAGGAGAGCTGCAGGCACCTGAAGAAGAAGATGGGTAAGAACTCATTATATGTATTCTGCTCAGTGTAATTGAACACTGGCTCCACTGTCTTCCTGCCTGGATGATCTCAGTGATACGGTTCTTGGCAAACCATTGACGCTTCACATTCAAAAATGGTGCATCATTCATCCACCTAAAAGTAAATTTTTCTGAATCTGGATGTGGCCTCCAGGGAATGGTGATGTAATCTGATTTGAGAACTTAAAAACTCCGGCAAATCATTGCTTTTTGTATCCTGAAGCCCCCACCCAGCTTAGTTATCCAGGACTCATCTTTTATCATGCAGGTTCCTTTCAGGTCCTGAAAGCTTAGTTCGAATTTTTATTAATTTGTGCACCTGATCCTTACAGATAAGTATGTCAGTGCTCACCAGATTACATTCATTTAGTAACGTCTCGTCATCCTTCAGCTTCTGCCCACCCGGGGCCACCAGTTCAAAGGGCTGCCAGCCGTCCACAAGCGACTCGCGCACAAACTCATAAAGTGCCACCACTTGCTCCCTAGCCAGGAATGTTCCTGTAAACAGTTAAGAAGAAAAAAAAAATCCTTCAAACTCATTTTGTCACGTCTTCACTGACTGCAGGTAAGAGGACTCCAGCCCTGGTCTTGAAGATGCCTATGAAAAATACATTTGTCCGTAATCTTATGTAGACGTTAGTAAATTAGCGGTAATGACAGCTGAGCTCCTCAGTGGTCTAAGCCTCTGTGCCTGTGATCGGAAGGTCGCTGGTTTGAGCCCCGGCCTCGGCAGAATTGTCACACCTGTGGGCCCCTGAGCAAGGCCCCTAACCCCCATCTCCATCAGCACTGCTACGGGTGGCTGCCCTTCACTGCCAGGCTTGCTCTCACCTACATATGTGTCTGTGTGTCATGGAGAGCAAGATAGGGTAGGCAAAAACACCACACAGGTGATACTCAAGGGATAGGGTGTCACTATTATTATAATAAAAACCAAATCTCTTCAGGACCTGTTCTGGAGAACCCTTCTTAGATCTCAGGAACTTCACTGGTTTGCAATTCATTCTTATTTTAGTCATATTAGCATTTGTAACAGCATGAATATAGAGTGAAAAGGCAGCATTTATCGGCGCTTGGGAGAGCAGCTACAGACCTTGCAGGATGTTTCCGTCTGGTAGACGCACTCTCAGTAGGGCATAGTTGTACTTCCTTCTCTCCCTCTGCTCGTCACGTTCCCGCATAGCCTTTGTCCGGAGCATCGCGTTCCTCTCCGCTGCCTCCGTCCTGACGACAATATTATAAATCTGTGATAGTATCACAGATGAGTTAGGTATCATCTGACTCACGCGGATTGCTGGAAGTGGCTTCACACCTGAGCTGCTGTTCTCTCTTCAGCTCCTCCGCGGTCAGGTTGTAGAAGTCTGCAGGCAGCTCGAAGCGCGTGGCGTGAGGGGACGGCCGGAAGGCCTGGGGTTGGCGCTCCAACTGAGCTCGGAGCGGCTCCCCTTTCTGAAGCTGGTCCTTCATCTCCGCGAGTTTCTCCAGCTGGCTGGAATCTTGCTCCGCTAGCACAAGGAAGTCCTCTGTGTCCTCTGGGGGCACATGCATAAAGAAACATTTATCTGAAGATGTAACTGTTACAACTGAGATGAACTATATCGAGGATGTACGAGCACTTCCAATTCAGGTTACAAGAACTGATAACACCAATAATCGGTAATAAAATACTTGCAAACGAATTTTATGAACTGGTTGCATTTTTGCTGCAGAAATTGTGTATGACATTATTACCTAGCAACGTTAACACTGATCCGCTAAGCCCAGTCATTCTTCACTCTTCCGCATGTTATAGACCCTCGTGTACATAGAACATTTGCCCGTGGATGTAAATGGTCATGGTTGGCTCATGTGAACAGCAATGATACTCCGCCGGACCAGCAGAGGGCAGATGAATTGCAACAGTGTAGTGAAATGAATAAAGTTCTATGAACAGTTTTAAAGCTCGGTGGTGTTACAATAACACAGTATACTGCCGTATTTTTAAATCTTGGTGAAAAAAATAGCTGGGCCATCTGGCACTTATAAACTGCCCACAAATGTTTGGGTATGTGCGTGCATTCTTGCCCTGAGATGGACCTGCCTCCCATCCAGAGTGCAGCCCAGTCTTGTGACATGTGCTTCCTGGCCAACTCCCCAATTTACCTTTTCCCTCCAAGGGTAAAGCTTTAAATTCAAATCCTGTAGCCTGTAGGAACTCCTGAGACCCCTCCACACAGCTGACCTTCTCCTAAAGACAAGCATGGACATAAATAAGACAAGAAACCCAGCAGGACGCTAAACCTGCTGTGGGCCACTTTCACACTCACCTGGAAGATCTTGTTGCTGACTCTGATCTTCCTAAACTTCTCCTCTTCTGGGTTCTTACAAATGTTGTCCACATACCTGTACAGTAAATACAAGAGAAACCAAGGAATCTTGCAGCAGTATGTTCACACGGCAGGACAAGGCATCACTCTTCAGAATTTTACATCCTCGATCCCAGACTGCATGGTCCTCACCTGCTGATAATTTCCACAGCAGCCTTCACTTTCTCTCTGTCCTTGTTGAAAGTATGAACCATCATGATGGAGGCTTGCACTGGGTCATCTGCAAAATGCTGTCAGAAAAAAATAAGAGGGTAATAAGATTTTTTAAAAAGCATATAATGCATGTTCACATTTATTGAACGGGATTTAGGAAACGATTCTTAGAAAGCAATGAGGGATGGGGGAAATTTGTACATTCTTTATAAGAGCTTTGGGAGTGAATCTGTTTGAGACTAAATGTAAATTGTGTATCACTTCTAGAGCATCAGACAGTTACCCACCATGAGAATAACTTCTTTAATACGAGTCTCCCTCTCATTCTTTTTAAAGACTGCACCAGTAAGAGGGCATTTAAAATACACCCCCGACACTGAAAGACATTCTGTATCCTTCACTGGAATGTTGGTACCCTGCAGGAAAGAATGTATCATTAATGATACTGTATTTACAAGTGAGCTTGTAGTGAAACGCCAGTCTTTCTGAATAAACAGGCTTATTTCCTTGCCTCGATAACTGCTGAGGGTTTCTCGTCCGCTGCTATCGCTGCAGCTTCCGCTTCCAGTTCCTTCTTCACTGCAAGGCGACATATAATTTACTGACAGACGTCAACCGCCCAGCGGAGTTTACTTTTTGTGTGTAAAAAGCTCCTGCATATCATTCCATGCCCTTATCACTAATGTGTCAAAATCTCATGAGTATATTTGTTTTTCTACAGCTACAACAGTACATGCCAAAGGAACTAGGATGCATTTTCTCCAGAGGCTCCTGTCAGATAGTCTGATTCATAGCTAAAAGGCTTTGAATACTATTGCGTAGTTTGTGGGAACCTTGCATCTCTTGCAACACACCTTGATTGCGAATAGTATCCTGTGAGGTGTGCAGTCGAGGCCGCTGCTGCTCTATCCTAGCCAGGGCTGCAGCCCCGGCTCTCTGGGCCCCCTCTGTAGGTGCATAGCGGACCTTGGCAGGGGCACTGCTCTGCACCACTGGTGGCTTAGAGCTGCTAGGCACAGAGGACAAAAGACCTGCACTGGTGATCATAGGGTTTTTTTATATAGGTTTCGCGTAGAAAACGCAACGAGAATGCAAAATGCAAACCTTAAAAAGTGTACCAGACTAAATCAATACGAGCACTCTGCATACAGGGAGAAGATTCATAATGACCTACATACAGAGCAACGACTCACTAAAACACTACGACATTCACTGAAGTTTCTATTAGCAAACCAACGTAGTAACAAACGACAATAAGTGAAATACGAATAGCACGGTTCACAAAAGTGAGAATAAATAAGGCCTATTCCCTTGTTTGATTATGTTATCGGAGCATTTGTCTCTGGAGTTTCCTAACGTTATTCAAAGGCAAAGAGTAATCTACACAAAATAAACTACGATATTCTCAAAAGAATCCAAACAGTACAGACATTTCACAAAAAAACAACCATCTGTACAACGAGGGAAACACGCACTTTTATTCATGTAATTTATGCATTCTACCGACATAAACAGACAGTAAGCTGGCCCAGATATATAGTAAATAAGCTCACATCTGCTCATTAAAGCGCACAGAGAAACAACTCAACCAGCTAACGTCTCTTAGAAAAGTATTTACCTACTGTCTTCACTGAGTTTTTTTCCAGGTCCTGCCGACTTGAATTTGATGTCTTTCTTAAAATCTTCAAAAAATTTCTTCATATCTGTATTTTTATCAGTAATACAAGATGCACTAAGCAGACAGTATTTACATCCAACAGGAAAACGGAATTAGGGAGCGGACAAACAGGAAATGAATAATATGGTAGCGGCAATCGAAACCGCAAGTTTAAGTAGCAGCGCCCTCACCTGGCCTGGAAGTGTCAGTTCAGCACAACGCGGTCTGAGGAAACTAACCATAGGCTGATTTTTACACATATAAAAATCATATATACATGTGATTACATACATATAGTGTTCCAATGTTTTGGAAGAGAGATGTCCTTCCCCTACTCCGCCGGCAAAAAACAATTCATAGGAAACATCCTGATATGGCTGGTGTTAAATACTCCCATAGACCCAAATACATAACACAGGAATTGGAGTCCAGTTCTCCAGTAGAGATACCACACCGTGTCTTTAGTCAGCCAGAGGTGGAGAAGTGCTCCCACGTGTTAATGCTATGAACTTTCACCACATCTGGGATGGTGAGCAGAACCTGAAAGGGTCCTCTACAACAGGCGTCAGTGTTTTTGGTGGAGATCTCCGACCAGCAGCCAGTCACCTTCAGTAACCCTCACAGGGGCTGGATCCCCATCCCTGACATCTGCCTTTTTACATAGGAAAGCCTCCACCCACCTAGTGAACGAATCAATGATCACCAGACTATACCCTCTGCAGGGCGTTAATTCAATAAAGTACGTCCTCAAATGATAAAGACCCTCTTGCACTGGGGATTTCCCCTGAGGAACTTACCAGCCTTTAGCTACATTGCTCCACAAACACACCATGCATCTCTTACAATATTCTGCCACCTAGAGTGCTTATCCCAGGTGTGAACCAAAACTCATGTATTACATTCAAGATTAGGGATTTGCCTACATGATTGATACAATGTACACCATTTACAGGGGATACTACTCTTGGAAAAACTGGTCGTCCATCACTGGACTTCCACAGCCCATCCGGTACCTGACTGCCACTATCTTGGTTCCTTTGTCTTTTTTCCTGTGGATCAATTCCCTGCTGCAACAGAAGAACATCATTAAGGCGCAGGAAATTTATCCGTGAGCAGGGAGCAGGTTTAACTAGAGAAGACAGGAGAGAGAGCTGCATCCTTTGTTGCAGCATCGCCTTGACGTTTCCTTGTGATACCTCCTTCTGTAACCAGGCACAAACCGATCATTGGGAAATTATAAAGCCATTGATAGCTATATATTACATTGGCAATCAGCTCACTGAGACTGACAAAATATACGAGGAGGACCCTCCCCAATCTTCGGCAAAAAAACACAAGTGGGACCCCCTACCCCCCCCCCCACCTCCCTTTAGTCAGAGGCAAATTCCCAGGCTGCTTGCTGTCAGTCCCCCCCCCCCCGCCTGTAACCCTGTGTGAGAGTTGCAATTGAACATATTTAGAGAGAGAGGCAATTGAATGGCATCAATCAGATTCATTCTTTGTATTGTATCGGTTTTCGAGCAATAGTGAGGAAACCTGTCTGTTTGCAGAGAACTCCATGATCATAGCACACCCCAAAAGCATACCTCGAATCAGTATATATGGTAGCTCTTTTCCCTTCAGCTAAATGGCTCGGTAAGAGCAAACATATTCAGTTGTGTGGACAGCAACTGTGTTGATAACCAGAGACACAGTAACCCTGTATCTACTTGAAAAGAAATATCTTTGCTGTTAATTGAAAGAGTCAGAAAAGTATCTTGAACAGGTGTACTAGTTTGGAGGGGCGTACCATAGACAGGTCTCACAATATCCCCCATCCCCACGCACCCTTAGGGGCAGAGTGGGGCAGCCTGTACTCGAGGAGAAAAGAGACATTAGGTGGTGGTGTTGGCCATTAGGTACTGGGTCTTCTGCTGTGATCTCATGGAATCCTAATGGGGACAGTGTTTTGTAGTGATGGACAAAATCATGCTTCATGAACCATTTGCTGTATTTTTTTGACCCCACTAGATGGTGCTCTCTGTTAAAAAAAAGGCATAAAGCATGCCGCAAAGTAAATCAAGAGCACCATCTAGTGGGGTCAAAAAATATAGCAAATGGTTCACGGAGCGTCATTTTGTCTATTATTAGTGTTTTGCCCAGCGTCCTCTCTGGCCACACAGATGGTGCACATCAGATCGCACAGGTTGGCCCTCTTGCCCTCCGCCACACCCTCTGCCCCTGGGTCTCCCCAGGTCATGCCCAGCTGCTGAATCTGGATTTTCATCAGCTTCTGCTGAGAACGGTGGAATTTGTCATACTGCTGACGTTCCACATGACTGGCAAGGAGAATCATCTCAGAAAGTAAAAGTTCTTCTCCCATAGCCTGTGGAAGAGCACAGGCTTCTGCGTAGTGGGGTAGCTGTGGTCCTGGAGGGAGAGGCTGCATAGCCCTGGTCAAACTGTCATGGTTTGTTGTTCTTTGTCACATCAGGGTACAGAGAGGGGGGGCCTGCCCTGCACACCACCTGTAACACAGCTGCTGTTATCTGTTATTCCCTTTCTTCCTTACCTTTTTGGACATCTTCTTTCAGCTCTTCAATTCACCTTAGCATGTTTTCGGACCGGGGGATGGGCGGGGCAGAAGAGCACTCCCTGCTCTCCAGAGGTACCAGGCACCAGTACTAACCACATCAGCACCACAGATAAAAAATTTCTCCACTAAAATGTTTTATTAGAAAAGGTCGGGCACAGGTGCAGAGCGGAACACTACACTTTCACAACAAACTTTCCTTTGAAACAGAAGCCTCACCACCTTGCTGCACAAAGAAATTATTTACATCTATTTATTTTGAGGCATTTTAAAGCCCGTTTGGAATGCAAGACAAGATATATATCTGCTTATCCAATGTACAGCCACAGTGAGTCAGGGGACATAAGTGAGTATAAAGCGATTTCCTGCAGTCTGGAAAAGGCGGTTCAAGGTGAAGGTCAAGTCCCACTCTCACTCAGCTGACACCCGACACCCATGGGAGGACTTGGCATTATTACCGGTGACAGAGGTAAACCCCTCTCTGCGAATCGCACCGACTGCTCGCTAGCAGATGGCTTGAATGCCTTTTCGATGTGAATGCGGCTGGTGGCAATGGGGCTGCGTGAGTCAGTGATGCCCAGAGCGAGCCTCCGGATGACCTGGTTCACGCGGTCGTGGTCACCGAGTGCCAGGTCCATGTTTCCCTGTGGACAGCACATCCAGACACGTCCTGTGGTCCTGTGCTGACCGTTGGTGATCACAGTAATTTTCAATCTGTCCCTGTCTAGTGCTGTAGTTTAAAAAATCTATCAAAGACATCCAACCCCACCTGTTTCGATAGATAGATAGATAGATAGATAGATAGATTGTCCAAATGATTTTCGCCCGGTTGCCCTGCCCTTGTCATCTTACTTTCATGGGCACTTTAAAGGTTATACCTGTTCCACTCGTTTTATGACCACTGATCTGCTTCGTTTTGCCCGTCGCCCAAACAGGCCCTCTGACGATGCCATCTCCTACTATACATATATGATTCTCATCCACTTATACTGTGGCAGGGAGCAGGTCTGAAAGAATTATTCAATTTGAACCATCTATTACAAATGAACAAATATCCTTAAAACTATAACGAAGGAGTCCGGCTCAGGTACATTTACTGCGTCACTTTATAAATTACTTGGTGATTTCAAATTTTTGAGTTTTATACTTCAAACATGACGGGTCATACAAATGTCTATAATGCCAAACTTCTTCACATAGATGTTCTTCTAACATGTCCCTGTTGTCAGTATTGTCGTGGATGTATCGAACATGCGCAGTGGGTGAGGAGAAGAGCGGTCGGTGGCCACACAGACACAAAATCTTTATGCTGCAAGCGTTTGATCACAAAGAAGCACATTTACGCCATTCACACCTTATGCATTCGCAGGGAAACGTCTGCATGGATGCATCTGAAGAAGTATGAACAGGCGTTTACACTGTTCTCCAAACTCAGGAACCTGGGTCTAAATGGACCCGTCTGTGATTTCGTCCTAGACTTTTGCACAGACAGACTTCAGAGGGGGAAGGTCGGATCTCTAACTTCACCTTCCATCACCCTCAATGTTGATGCCCCCAAGTCTGTGTTCTGAGCCCACTGCTGTATTCTTTCAACATGTGTGATTAAATGGCCAAACACAGACCAATCAAAATTGTAGTTACTGTGTTGTAATTGACCTGATCTCCAATAACAATGAGAAGGTCTATCTGAATGAGGTGGACAGTCTGACACAATAGTGTCAGGCTAACTGCCTTTCACTCAACACCAGTAAAACCAAAGAAATGGTGGTAGCCTGTATGCGTAAGCATTGCAGCAAATACAGCCCTCTCAACATCAAAGGGGTCCCAGCTGAAAGGGAAAACACCTTAAGATATTTCTGAGTATGTATCTCTGATGACCTCACCTGGTCCAGTCATGTACAGACTCAGATATCTAAAGCCAGCTATCAGCTGTAGGCACCTGAGGGGGCTCAGTGCCATTCTCAGAGCCTTCTACTCTTGAGTGTTAGAATGTATCCTCACCACGGGAATCACAGCCTGGTTTGGTAATTGCTCTGCCCTGGATTGCAAACCTCTGCAGAGGGTGGTATGTTCAGCTGAAGGCATCAGCAAGGCTGATCTGCCCTCCCTGCATGACATTTACTTCAGATGGTGCAGGAATAGAGCAGCCAAAACCAGCAGGAACACAGGCCACCAAAACAGCTACCTTTTTACCAGCCTGAGGTCAGTAAAGCATTCCTACAGTAAAGCATTTCTGAGTGAGAAGTGAGAGGCTCAGAGGGAGCTCCTACCCTCAGGCCGCCACATTACTACATACCCCTACAGACATCCGACCTTAGGGATATTGATTTAAGGGATGCTGGCCAATTCTAGGCTGGTATTACGGTAATACCGAGTGTATGTGTGTGTGTGTGTGTGTGTGTGTGTCTGTGTATATATATATATACGAGGTTGCAGCGGTAAAACTTTTCCATTTTTTTAATTTTAATTTTTTAAATTTAATTTAATTCTCATTTTTCCACCGCTGCACAGCGAAACGACAGATTTCCGTGACATTGCGTATCGCTTGCGGGGGTCAGGGAGCTGCTGCCAGTCTGCGGGAGACTCCCGGACCCCGGTGGGATGTCTGCTCCTAGGACAGTTATGATGTAATACTGGTTTGTTACATATGCATCTGCCCCTAGGACAATTATAATATAATAGTGGCTTTGTTACACATGCACCATGCACTTCATCTGAGCCATGTCGCACATCTGTTTTCTTCTTTTTCAATAGAAGTTTTAGTGCCTTATTTCCATATTTATTATACACATTTATTTTTTCCTGTTTTATTTTTTATTGTTATTGCTATTTTGCATTACGACCGAGCTGACCACCTCTCAGCTCACTGATGGTTGTAGTCCAACTTTTGACTGAATCCTTGAATAAATGGTACCACATTTAAACCTATTATCCCGACAACCTGCATAGAGATGCAGTGGCAGAATAAATTACATTGAACAGTAAGCCGAATATGATGATAATCATGATCTATAATTAGACATCATGTGTCGGTATTATATGGTCCAGTGGCCACAGCAATTAACACATTCTCAATGGCACTTATTTTTTGTTTTTTGTATTATTTTTTTTTTGGTTATTGCCTTCCTATCACTGAAATGTAACGTGTCTCTCGCTGGATGATGCCCGTGTTCTTTAGGATCCCCGACGGTCCCCTGCTTCCCCTCCCAGCGACGCGAGCGGTCAGCTGACTCGGCCGCCATCTTGTCAGCCATTTCCTATCTGATTCTGCACGGTTGCTGGGTCCCGCCTCTGTGATTTGCTTCACCCTGTCTGAGAGGGAACCGACACACAGATAAAGGACAGAAAGAACCGGCGGTGCCGGCTGTGAGGACTCCGGTGGTGTGAAGACGCCGGGTCAGGCCGCTCCCGGGGACCAGGACCGCCGAGCGGCGGGACCACAGGGACGCAGCGGCCATGGCTCTGAAGATAGTCATAGGCAGCATCGACAGGATGCTGGACAAGAACCTGCAGGATCTGGTGCGCGGCATACGGAACCACAAGGAGGACGAGGTGAGCCCGGGGGGCGGCCCGGCGCCCCGTGTCTGTGTCTCTGCTCAGCTGCTGCTGTAGAGGGTAAGGAGGCTGGTGGTTATCGGTAACCAGGTAACTAACGGCTGTCCTGTGGCGCTAGCCTGGTTCTGCCTGCTAGCTAATACGTTCCCGGTGGCGCTAATAGTGCCAGAACTCCGTACATATTCACACGGAAATCAGATGGGCGACCCCTTTCCAGCCGAACCTTTATCTGACATCATACGGCGGGGATGGTGAGCCCCGGTACCGGTATCGGTACCGCCTGACATCCTTTAGCTGCTAGCAGGACAGCGCCAATCCCGAGCACTGCGCCGACTGACCCTCCACACTGCCCTGAGCAGGGCCGGTGGACCCTATAGGCGCTGCCTAGGGCGCAAAACTTCTGACGGGGCGCCGACTTGCTGGCCGATTTCACTTTTTCTCGGAGTGGGGGCGCAGGCGCTGACGCTCGCCTAGGGCGCCACGTTGGCTGTGACCGGCGTGGGTCCTGAGCAGTGGGGTCTCATTCAAAGCTAAATCATTCATCACAGTCCGTGTGCTCGTGCGAAACCACTGCAAAGATTTTGCAGACCCACGTTGACCAAATCATGAGTTTGATGTTCTGAGACCGGTACTATACGTTACTGTAATAACGTTATTATTATTGTGCGGTACATTTTTATACATTGTGGTTTTTCTGGAGATTTCTGTACATGTCGGTGCATTACATCTTGCATTAACCGCTTTAATCCCATATTCATATCCATATACAAGTGTTTCTTACGGGCATTAATATTGCATTCCTTTAGTTAGTCATTTTATTCGTATTATAACCTCTCTGCTGTTTGCAGTTCTGGTGACAGCAGGTTCTGGAATACCCCGGCTCAGAATTTTTGATTTTTAAATGTGATTTGCAAGTAGTTTTATGTTTTATGTATTCCCAGATTGTCGAAGTAATTGAACATGCATATAGATACCTACTTTTTTGAAATGTGAATTTTAAGGATGATTTATAATGGATAATTTTAAGCTGGTTTGTAAACATTTTGACATGAAATCATTCTGGCATTAGGGACAGTATTACATAGTTTCTTGGCAAGTTCAAATAGGCTCCAGATTAGGTATGTAACACCAATATAGGCGGTCTTATTGCTCTGTTACCAGATCTAAATACCTCCAACTTAGTCATATGGCAAGAAAAATATCTTGAATTTTGATAAACTGACATTCATCTTAAATATGTCTGCTTGTGCTTCCAAAAGCTGAGGCTGTAATGGACCACGGCTCATAAATCTGAAATTAAGTGGGATTTTTCTAATGGGGGGGGGGGAGTCACCCTCAATACATTCTGCTGGGTTGGGGGGGGGGATGGTCTGATTGTCATAATCGATTGCATCTTAAAGATGGACTTGTCAGTCACGATCAAGGTTGCCAATGCCTGCTTTAGTGTAGTCATTATATTTTCAGCCTTGTAGTGTTAGAATGTTATTTATATTTTTAGGTGAATCAATTACAAAATTAACTTAATTTAACTTAGAAAACCATGCAATTAATTTTTTTATTAAGGTTAATTGCACCTGACATTAAAAAATAATTATAAATCTCTGCATATTGAATCCCTGAATGAATGTAGAATTAACACAAAGGAATTATATTTTAATTTCTTTTAATGGCTTAACGTAAACATGTAATGTTCAGATTAACATAATCTAGGTTGTGCAACTGATCCCCCCCCCCCCCCCCCACTTGGCAAATTTGTATTTTCTTTTGGCGAAATACCCCCCACACCCACCCAGTAGTCCTTGGCTATGTGTCGCTGATGGAATTTAGGGACCCCATTCAGTAGCCTTCAGTACAATAAACATTGCAAATTACAGTTTTTTATTTATCCTGTTTATCCCACAATCTGGCAATTTTTTTTTTTTTTAAAGAACAAAATAACCATATTTCCTCATATTTCCCCTCCCAGTGAGATACTAACTGAATGTTGTAAATTTAGCTGTGAATTCTTGGACTTTCAACCAGGAAGGAATATTCAAGGTCTCTGTTAACCTAACCCTAACCAGGAAGGAATACTGAAGATCTCTGTTCTCCTATTTGGATATCAAAGTTCCCCACGCGTTAACGCAATCAAAGAAATATTGTGTTATGACTTTAATGCTGTGCATTAACTCATTAATTTTCTCAGCCCTAATTTACAGTTACATTTATTCATTCGGCAGATGTTTTTGTCTCAAGCAACCTACAAGTGTGGCAGATAATACGTAACAGGCATCTAGGTGTCAAGGAGCCAAGTTTAGTGTAAGAGTGTGGAGCTTCTAATGAGTGAACAGTAAGCGAGATATCAGTGAGAAAAGCTGTACAAAGACTGCATAGAACCTGACATCAGGAAAACTACACAGATAAATATCATTTAAGAGTTAAAACTAAATCGAAGTGGGAAAAGGCATTGCAATTAATAGAATCATGTTGCTGTTTTAAATGGGAATTGAGACAGTGGTCAGGAATTGAAGGACACCAGCCTGTCTGACTCACAAGCCTGTAATTAAAATCTACATAAAGCAAGTGACCTATTTATGCAGCTAAGCGTAGATGTTGATGAATGGAGCGTGGTGCCCTTTTTGTATTTAAGCATGAGGTTGTCCTAGAGGGTGATGATTAATTCCTCAAGAGGGTCTTACAAGTCGGTTGGTTTTTCCCCCCACTAGATTGTAATCAAGAGCAAAAGGTCAGTTCATTTAATAATGGTGATTTATGTAACGTGTAAAAAAAAATAAATCAATAAAAATAGGCAGGACAGAAAATGCCTGCCTGTATGGGTATAATTACAAATTGTATGCAGATTGAATCAAATTTGATGATATTAAATGTTGATGCATTAATGTGCCATATTTTGTCAGCTTGTTTGTTAGGAACTGGCTCCATTGATGTCATTTTAACACAGTGACGGGCATAAGTGTGCCTTAAATGACCAGCAGTATCATGGCTTCTGACTCAGCTTAATGCTGAAAATTATTCTGCTCTGTTCTCTTACCTGCCTGCACAGCAGTATTTAATGCTTTTCATTTATTTGCTCTTTAAATGGTGAAAATTCTGATAGCGTTGCATCTGTTGAGGACTAGTTAGGCTGGTTGACTTCTTTCTGAAGAAAGATCTCATCTCTGCATCTCTGCCTATAGACCTTGTATTGAAATATGGAATTAACTGTTGGCATTGGAGCAGGAATTACAGCTACCTTGGTCTCATAACAGTGCATCTTTGTATTTTTAACTATAAATTCCTCTGTGTCTATATAGTATTCATTATATGTTTTCTGTTTGTGGTCAGTTTTTTATCCAATGATTATGGCCTTGATAGTATATGAGGTTTTAAGCTGCCATTAGATCTCTAACATGGATGTTCAGTAGAATGGAATGAATCTATGAAGGTTACCTGCCTGGTTATAGCTCTCCTTGAGTGGGGTAACCTGGTCACATGCTCTCAGACTGGGTGGTCCTTACTCTGAAATGTTAATGTGTTCTCGGTGTGAGCATTTGGAGTCTCTGTGTTTTCTCCACGTAACGTTTCCGTTTGCTCTACAGGTGGGTGTGCAGGTGTGTAAGATGGGAAAATCCACCCCTTTGCAGTTTTTGCACTCTTGGCCTTGTGCAGCAGATTCATTACTCAATGTGTGTGTGTTGCATTTGAGATCAAGTGTTCCATTGTTGAAGATGTAGCCATGTCTAAATAGGGAAATGAAATAGATAAGTCACATGATAAAGAAGGTGCTGTTTTGTCAAATGGTTTAAGGACAATACATGAAAATGGCTATAGGTTGTAGTGAAGAGGATTGAAAGCTTTTCCCTGAGGAGACTTTGGATAAAGGGATATCCCAACAACAGAAAAGGATATTTAACCGGAAGGGTGGAAGGCGTGGATGTTCAGGGGGAGAGGCCAGGTCAGGGCAGAAACCCTTCTGTTTTGATGTCGCCAATTGATAACCGTTTGTTCTGGCTGTATGAGAGTGAGATGCACCAGTGTTCTGGCTTCCACGTTCCTCATTATAGTCAGAGAGCAAAATGGTTGGTGCGTATGTTTGCTGTCCTGTCTGTCACACTAGAAGGGTATCATTCAGGCCCCTGCTCCTTCCCCTGAATTCTGTGCATCAGTTTGCCACCCTGAATGTTTTCCCCTGTTAGGTTTGCACTGGATACTGACACTTAATATGAAACTGGGCTTAACAGCCATCACTGTTCTGTTTTTTTTTTTGGGGGTTTTTTTGGTGTGTGTGTATTTGCGGCCCAACCTCAGATCACTGACGTCTGCATGGAACCGGCCTCCTCATCTGGAAATCCAGTTTTCTTAGTCATCCCCTTTTTCTGTCTCGTGACTGCAAGCGCGACATCCACATTAGCGTAGCTCAGTTCCCTTTGCATTTATTCTTTGTTGAAAAGCATCAAACTTCTAAACAAAGTCATAAACAGGAATGTAGCATTTAGAAATTCACATTTTGCCTTTTAGAAAATAACAAAAAAAGTGACCAGTTAAGGCTGTTTTACCTTTGAACTTGAACTTCTCGCTAACAAGCCAATAATGTTTAACTTATAACATTCATAGAAACATTTATCACTATGGTGGCAGCATAGAGGCTGCATATTTATTTAACATTTGGCCAGAAATTGGCCGCACAGTGGCTCAGTAGGTTTGAACCTGTGCTCTGTATCTGTGGAGTTTGCATCTTCTCCGCGTTATGCAGTTTTCTGCTAGGTATCCTAGTTCCCACGTGCAGTTCAAAGACATGCAAATAGGCTCATTTTTTTCTTCCTCATTGTCCATAATGTATTATTGTGTGTATGTATCCCCTAACCCCAACAGCCAGGTTAAGTGGTTGGATGATGCATAAATGGAAATTTAGGAAAATGAAAACACAATACATTTTTATAAGACAAAAATTTTAGCATGTTAAGCCATGTTGGACCCTGTTATATCTCCCCCCTCAATACAGGCGAAGTACATCTCCACCTGTATAGATGAGATCAAACAGGAACTCAAGCAGGAGAACATCGCAGTCAAGGCCAACGCCGTGTGCAAGCTCACCTATGTAAGCAAAACTTTCTTCTCTGTCCTCTCTGAACAATGGTTATGAATGTTTACTGCACAGCAGGCCAATAGGAGCAGTCTGAGCTATTGTGTGATTGGCCCCCGCCATTTCCCAGGGGACACTGATTCCGATGAGCCATTATTATGAGTAATCAGTCAGACTAGTTACACTAATGAAGTGCTCTTATATGCTAATAGCAAGTTTTCTCTAGGACACTGGAAGGGATCTAGTGGCCTGTCTGCCATCATTAGTGGCCGGTTTTGAGGTTATTCACCTCTGCGGGACTGATATCCCATCATGTAGTATCACACCTAGGTGTGATGTTTACAGCCTGGATGTGAACAGTTCTCAAGCCTGTTTGCCTGACTTAAACCCTGCCCTGCACCCTCCTCACAGTTGCAAATGCTGGGCTACGACGTCAGCTGGGCTGCCTTCAACATTGTGGAGGTTATGTCTTCCTCCAAATTCACGTACAAGGTGAGGGGTGGCCTCCAGAGGGACACAAAAAAGCGTCGAGCATTTGAGCTGAAGGCCCAGTACCCTGCTTTAGCTTTCGAGTCTCTCTAACACACCATCTTCCTAACAGAGGATTGGCTACCTGGCAGCTTCCCAGTGCTTCCATGAAGGCACTGATGTCATCATGCTGACCACCAATCAGATCCGGAAGGTCAGTGACCCCTCCCCCTGCATATCAGATTGTTCTTGTAGGGGGCTGGTTGTAACCGTCCATCCCTCCCTCCCTCTGTCTTTCACTTAGGATCTCAGCAGCCCAAACCAGTATGACACAGGCGTCGCTCTGACTGGCCTCTCATGTTTTGTAACCCCTGACCTCGCTCGGGACTTGGCCAATGACATCATGACCCTGGTAAGCGCCTCTGTCCTCCTCCTCTTCTGGGCCTGTATCATTTCATTTTCCTTACTTAATTCCTACTTACTCCCACTCTGTCTCAGATGTCCCACACTAAACCATTCATCCGAAAGAAGGCTGTGTTAATCATGTACAAAGTGTTCCTGAAATACCCAGAGTCCTTACGGCCGGCCTTTCCCCGCCTTAAGGAGAAGCTGGAGGACCCTGACCCTGGTGAGGGAAGCAAAAATGGGTTAGGAGGGTGAGATAGCTAGTGCTGTAAATTTAAGTCACAAAAAAAAGGCAGAGGGATTCCGAAGCGGAGGACTGTGCTGAAAGCTCTTGGGAGTTATACAAAAAATGTACTGAGGGCAGAGCAAAAAATGATTGGTTCAGAGAGATAACTAAGCAGATTGTAAAGAATGTGGGTTCAAGCAACTAGAGGAGGCGGGACCAACCAATCAGATATCTTGGCCCCACCTCATCTAGTTGCTTAGACCCACCTCCTCTACAATCTGATTGGTTCTCTCTGAACCAATCATTTTTCGTTCTGCCCTCAGAACATTTTTGTGTAAGTAAAACTCCCACGAGCACAGTGAAAAGGACAAATTTTCCATTATTTGACCTTACACGTATTTGGGCATTGCCGAAGATGACTTATCATGATGCTGATTGGTTAAGCTGTTACTGAAAACTGGGTCACACCTTGGATAAATTGATTAATTTAATTTTGTAGTGTAAAACAGCTGTACAAATGTTGTACAGGTTCCTCAATATCTATTGACCAGAGGTCTTCTTCCTAAACCTTGTTGGAAGATGTAACTTAATTATAGTTACCATGTGTCGCAGGGGTGCAGTCAGCCGCTGTAAACGTCATCTGTGAGCTGGCCAGAAGGAACCCCAAAAACTACCTGTCCTTAGCCCCGCTCTTCTTCAAGCTCATGACTTCTTCCACTAACAACTGGGTCCTCATCAAGATCATCAAGCTGGTGAGTGGCACAGCATGGCATGGCTGCCTGTGTGTGCCTCCCATTCCGGCTGCCTCTTGCTCACTCCTTCTGTACACTGAGATAAGCTCAGTAAATTGCCATTAGATTGTTAATTTAACAACTGGAAGAGCAGCGGTCTGGAAATGGGAAGTCGGCAAAGACAAAAATAGAGCTGGTGTGATGTGCCGGCCTCTCTTCTGCCCGCCTGAAGTGGTTTGCCGTTAATTCCTAGCATCTCTGTTCTTCAGTTTGGGGCCCTCACTCCTTTAGAACCTCGCTTGGGGAAGAAGTTAATCGAACCACTGACAAACCTCATCCACAGGTAGGGTGGTGAATGGGTGTAGTCGACACTGGGTTCTGTGAATTTGCCGCACGAATGACACCCTTGCCGCCGGTTTTGTGACTAATGGATACTATAAGATGGCGACTGTATCTTTGCTTCAGTTGCATCATTAATATTCCCATCTTTTTTGTTGATTAAAATTAGTTTAGCATAGTTTCTTTGTAAATGTGCCTCAAAGCCCGTGATAGTTGATGAGAGGGAAGATGATTGTAAGTATCTAGAATGTTTTGGTAGGCCAAGCTTTGCCATTGGTGTCCTCCTGTTTGAGAGGCCTCATTTTGACCCCGCCCCCCCACTTTCTGTTCGCCTGTTCCTTTCTCAGTACCTCAGCCATGTCTTTGCTGTATGAGTGTGTCAACACCGTCATTGCAGGTCAGTATCATTTTCGCTGCAGTTTTTTGTTCGAGGACAATGACATAACAGATCAGGGTCACTTGTCAGTAGTGCTGTAATCGCTAGTTACATGTTTGTAGTCTTGCAGCTTTAAACAAAATATATATTCCGATCATAAACTTTATCCTGGTTTTAGTGATTAGATATTTATAGAAGGAGCTTAGATTTTATTCAGCCGTGTGATGGATCTCTATCCTTTACCTTTTTTTGATGATAACTGCTACTGGTGAATGTGTTCTGAGTTCAATTATAATATGCTATTAGGAGTCATTGAAAACCTTTGGGAATATCTTTGGATACTGTGTACTTTGTGCCCATCTGTGCGTATCCCTGCATACTCTGATGTGGGCAGTGTGCTGACTGAGCGGGTACCCGGCTTGTACGTAACATTTTATGAGCAGCTGTATATCTTTGCAGTGTTGATCTCGCTCTCCTCTGGGATGCCCAATCATAGTGCCAGTATTCAGGTATTTTTCCAGCTTTTTTGTCTTGGCTTTTTTTTTTTTCTCTCTCCCACGAATACCGAGATTAACCCTTTACACTCCAGTTAAATAATTTATGTGGTCAAGTTCAGCAAGTGTCACTGTATACGACAGGCTTGTTAAACTTGAGTGGGCCTTAATACAATTAACTGTGATCTTTCCACAAACAAAGCACTTGTGCATTAACTTTTTGTTGTGAAATAAGTTTGTCACATCCGTGCTGCGGTGTTTCCAACAGTGGTTTCCCCTCCCTCTCGCCCCCAGCTCTGCGTCCAGAAACTGCGGATCCTGATTGAGGACTCAGACCAGAACTGTGAGCCTGCCGCTAGTGCCTGTGTCGTTTACACATTGTCTGCATGCTTTCAGGCATTTAGGCCCATGTTCCTGCTATCTGAACATCCATCAGTGCCCTTGGGTGACGTCCATCAAACCCTGGTGGTTTAGTGGTGGTAACAGACCTGTGAGGGGCACCTGCCCGGGTTTGCGTGTTTAGCAGCTGGGGCTTGAACAGCTGGAAAACGTGACTCCAGGGTCTATGACTCATTTCCTGCTGTTATCATGCTATTATAAATATTAACAGCACGTGCTTTAATCTTCATAGAACATCAATTTTTCATTTTCTTCTAAGGAAAAGATATTGTGGATTAGACATCAGCTGTTGATTTTGCCGTTACAAGGAGATAAGTTAAATGACTATCGATTATAGTTAGCTAGCTGGACAGCCGGTATCTTGATTTGTCACAAGACCGATGTCTTGGGGATGGTCTATAGAGGCTTTTTTTATTGCCAAAATATATTTTCAGTAATGTCACATTCTAGTTTTAAATAGCTCTCCAAATGTCAAAGCAAAATGTAATTTAATGTCAACATATTTACAAGAGACTGTTGTTGTTTCCCAAAATAATTTGGATTCATTTTGCAAAATGTTTTGTGTAGACTGGATGTGTTTATATAAACTTGGAGGTCTTGCTTTGCTTGTAAATATTTCCCTGAAACAATGTTTTTCCTAAAATACTCTTGTATCAATGTTAGGAAAAATATCTTCATTTATATTCATGTATTGTTGGAGCCACTGACTCACCACACTAACTGTATTTTTATAACCTTTTATAACTCGTCTGGTTCAACATGTACCCACCATTTCCGTGATTCCACTTATCTTTACAAAGGACGGCCGATTATCGTTCGGGGGGGGAAAGGCATGATAATAAATTCCCGGCAGGGGATGGAACTTCACGCTGTTTGTGGTAACTGCTCCCATTTCACACATTATTTTGGACTTTTCCCACTGAACATGTAGGGTAGCCCTTGTTCCGTAATATTGTGTTTATGACCAGTATTGGTTATGTGCAGAGCAGTCCATAGGTTTACAATGTTGGGTCTTTGTGTAGAGCCCTGTGTCCAGCGCCTTGCCCAATGAGTGCCTTGCTTGTGTTTTAGTGAAGTACCTGGGTCTGCTGGCCATGTCAAAAATACTGAAGACCCACCCCAAGTCGGTGCAGTCCCACAAGGACCTCATTCTGCAGTGTCTGGATGACAAAGACGAGTCCATTCGACTTCGGGCCCTCGACCTTCTTTACGGCATGGTAGCTTTGTGCTTTTAATTTTTTATTTTTTGGCTGTTTAGTTAAACCCTTTAAATCAGTGTTTCCCAGTCCGGTTGTAGAGACTGTCTGGCTTGCAGGGAGCAAAAACATGAACCGGCTGTGGGTCCCCGAGGACCCTGACCCTGGTAAGGGAAGCAAAAATAGACTTGGAGGGTGAGAGAGCTAGTGCTGTAAATTTTAATTCACAAAAAAAAGAGGCACAGGGATGCTGAAGCAGAGGACCGCGCTGAAAGCTTGTGGGAGTTTTACTTACACAAAACTGTTTTGAGGGCAGAATGAAAAATGATTGGTTCAGAGAGAACCAATCAGATTGTAGAGGAGGTGGGGTCAACTCTAAATCAAGGTTAACAACAAGTGATTTTCAGGCCAGAGCTGATAATTTATCATTCAGTGATGGTTTTTCCTATTAATGGTGCCTCTTCTGAATCTTAGTGTTATGAAAGCCACTATATCAGGCATTATTGTACAGACTCTTTGAAGTATGGATATATATGGATAAATATGCCTGTATGAATTTAGCATTTATTAATCCCACAAAAATCCAGTGTTTGCCATTTATCATAGTGCTGTCATACTTTAATGGCACAAAAAGCATTAAAAGTCAGTATGAGTGGACCAGCCAGTTACTTGTTCATCCAAAGTATGAACCTGATGGTGCAGGAGAGGTGTCGCCAACTCTTGAACATCTGCATGTGTATGTCTGTGTGAAGGTTTCCAAGAAGAACCTGATGGAGATCGTGAAGAAACTAATGCTTCACATGGACAAGGCGGAGGGAACCGCTTACCGCGATGAGCTACTCACCAAGATCATTGACATCTGCAGCCAGAGCAACTACCAGTACATCACCAACTTTGAGTGGTTGGTATAAACTGGTAGCCAGTGTTCCGGGTTTGCCTTGGGGAATGAGATGAAGCATGTAGACGTCCGATGCCTGGTCGTGTGCTTGTGGCCGTGTCGAGGAAATCTTTATGGAGCTTAATCTGAGCTCAGGGTCACAGGGTGTGTTTAAAGAACCTTGGAACGTCATACAGAAACGGCCTTGCCATCTGTAAAAACACAGGGTTGACTTATCCAAACATCTAATGTCACCTCTTCCTACATATATTTGTTTTAAGGGAGCCAGTCTGTGTACCAGGCACTGTAAAGTCACAGAACAAATAGCTAAGTGTAAAACAAACATCTTTTTAAATCTCTCTTGTGACCTTTGCAACACTAAAGCACCATGTGAACAGATTCATTTTCAGACTGTAAAACTCTAAACACATTTGTAAACATTTTGTCCTCTATTCCCATATCCATTTCCACAGACAAATTGGGTGGAATAGCGTTTCCTGTGTGCTCATTCATACCAGTTTCATTTTTTATCATTGTGTGATGAATACATGAAGGGTGGACAAGACCACGGGCTCTCACACTTTTTGGTCCACAACGTGTAAAATAGCAGTGCCAGAGTCTCACGACCCCCATTTTGCCGTGAGGTTGGGTGTTCCCTCTCGAGAGATTTCACCGACATGGGGACGCGGGGGGGGGAGTTGGTCACCCTTGGCAGATCTATTGAACTATGGTTACAATGGATTTTTTTTCACATTTTCAAGTTTTTAGTAACATACTGTGGAAATCTCTCGACCCGCCCCCAACCTTCCCCCATGGTAGCTTTGTGCTTTTAATTTTTTATTTTTTGGCTGTTTAGTTAAACCCATTGGGGGTTGCAACTCCCACTTTGAGAACTCCTGGTTTAGACCTGTGTTTTATTGGTGAAGGAGGAGGTGGGCTTCTAATCTGGCCTGAATGACAGTGCTGTCTTGCACTTCTTCCCCAGGTACATCAGTATTCTGGTGGAGCTGACCCGTCTGGAGGGCACCCGCCACGGGCACCTGATCGCCTCCCAGATGCTGGACGTGGCCATCCGCGTGAAAGCCATCCGGGGCTTCGCCGTGGCCCAGATGGCCATGCTGCTGGACAATGCCCACATGCTCACTGGCAACACGCAGCGCAACGGCATCTGCGAGGTGTTGTACGCCGCGGCGTGGATCTGCGGCGAGTTCTCAGAGTATGTACCGAGGCCGCCGGTCATGTTCGCTTCCTGTCTCTGGCCTTTTCTAAGTTGCCACTGCAGAGGACCTCAGTACCTTATTTGCATTTGCAATGATCAATGGCCCTGTGGTACTGAATGCTTTGTTCGTTACTGCTAAACCATACAGGGTGGGATTTAGCATGATTGATGGGGCAGACGTTGACAGAATGTGGCTGAGGTTTTAAGGAAACACACGAGTTCAATACAATTAAATGCAATGAATCAGACACTAAAATCCAGGGGGATACGCCCTTGATTGGCTTTAATCAGGCATAACTAGAGCTGAGTGGTTTGGGTTGGATGTTAGTGGCTGACAGTGTTGTGAAAATTGAGCTCAGGTTTTGAATGTGGTGGAGGTGTCCTTTATCAGCCTAGACCGTACTGTGGCCCGGTTGCCAGAATTGTGGTCAGCGGTGATGTAAAGCATTGTAATGTGTGAGAGGACACCTGTGAGCTTTGTGTGTGGCCTGATCTAGAACGAGAAGAGGAGCCTTGAAGCGTGGTGGGGACTGAAACACAGGCAGCTGTTCTCCACCTGTCCCTGCTGCTTCACCTGTAATTAACCCAGCATGGCGCCATTTTATTATATCCTACTGGAGTGAACAGACTGTTGTGTCCAAAGAGTAATGCAGTGTAACTCTGTAGACCCAGAGGCTTCCTAACTTTTTCATCAAAGGTCCACATCAGATTCTTGTTCAAAGTCAGACGTCTGGAGCATTTTTCAATAACAAAACAGCTTTTCTTGCCTTTAATGAACTAAGAATAATTTTTGATATAGACATCAATATATAACAATAACGGGACCTTTGCATAAAGACTGATCTTTATGACTGTCATTGGGGGGGGTTATGATGAGTTAAGCGTGTGCAAATTTGGTGATTCTACATCATGTTTTTGTACTTCAAGCCATGTTAAGCCTTTTTACAATACCCATATTGATGCAAGAGGTGGATTATTACCTGGTTCCGGATTAACTTGCAGTTTGGTCCACTTTGAGAACCCCTGCCGTAGACTGTTAGAATGATGGGGCTGCCAGATGTTATCTTGGAACATGGACGTGGGTGATGGTAAAAGTGTGTCTCACCCTGTAGGCATCTGAAGGACCCACTGCAGACCTTGGAGGCAATGCTACGGCCAAAAGTGGCAACCCTG
This sequence comes from Mormyrus iriodes, assembly GCA_011763525.2. Taxonomy (NCBI): domain Eukaryota; kingdom Metazoa; phylum Chordata; class Actinopteri; order Osteoglossiformes; family Mormyridae; genus Mormyrus; species Mormyrus iriodes. Next base: position 4,688,083 of record JAAGVU020000032.1, read on the forward strand.
CCCGGGCACATCCAGGCCGTCTACGTGCAGAATGTAGCCAAGCTGTTTGCCACCGTCCTACGTGGCCAGGAGGGCGTCCCCGACAAGCAGGTGGCACAGGAGACCAGCCAGCTGCTCATCGAGAGACTCCCGCTCTTCGTCCAGAGCGCCAACCTGGAGGTGCAGGAGAGGGTGAGCATCAAGTCCACACCAGCCACGCTTCAGGGGCATGGGCCTCGCTGACCAATCCAACAGTTGCACCTTTTTTACCGTGTCTGCCCCCCTTCCTCCCCAGGCTTCCTGCATCTTGCAGCTGGTGAAATATGTGCAGAAGCTACAGCAGAAGGAGGTGGAGGTGGCTGAGGAGGTCACGGCCCTGTTTGCCGGGGAACTCAACCCTGTGGCCCCCAAGGCGCAGAAGAAAGTGCCGGTCCCCGAGGGGTCAGTACCCACCGCCGGCCTCCGCTTCCCTTCCGGCGTGATGGACATCGACTCTTTCCCTAATGCCAAGAGCGGTCCGGCCTGGTTCGGCACTAAACCACGATGTCGTCTCCAGCCTGGACCTTGACACCTGGATCAATGAGCCACCATCGGAGAGCGAGTCCGAAGATGAGAAGCCCAAGGCCGTGTTCGCTCAGGAGGAACCACGGCACACTCGCCCCCGGCACCCCGAGGTGGACGAGAAGGAGCTGGCCAGGGTACGGAGCTCGCCGGTGCAGGCTTGGGTGACCACCGCAGCATCCAATGCTAACTGTTAACGTGGAAAATAAGAAAACATCTCCCAGGAGTTGCTGTTCTGGATTTACATCTGTAATGTGTTGTTTGCCATTTGGCTGTTAGGATCTTCATTTACCTGCAAAAGCAGGGCAGCTGCATGCCCAGAATGCTTTTAATGAAACCGCTGAATTCTAAGATTCAGTAAAATGGATTGATGGTCCACCCCAGCCATAAAAGCTGCTCCGATGTAAGTCCCATGCAGATCTTTCTGGAGTCCTGCTGCAATCTGTGCTGTCATTGTGTACAGTTATGCTCATCTACTTGTAGCCCTGTCTAGTCGTCAGCCCTATTGTGCCAGTGATAAATTTCGTCCTGGTGCATTTGCTTATGCGTGGTAAACATCGGTCAGTCATGGCAGTGTCCCCCACACGTGCTTCCCTAACCTGTATGCTAGGGGTGCAACAAAATTCTGTGCCTCAATTACGTTTAGATGCGCATCACAGTGTTTAAGCCAATGTCTCCAACTGTGGCTTTTATTGAATGTTTGTGCTTTAACTACCAGTGGCTGCTTTCGTGCCAGATCTCTTCCCCCCGTCCGAATTCCTTCCGCCTGTGACCCATCGCTAAGCTTTTAGGCCGATGAGGCGATCGTGATGATGCAGTTTCAGGGTACCCCTTACGTTTCAAGTTCACCTTTACCGCCGCAGCAAGAGCCCACATCAATAAAATACGCTTATAAATGTTTTTTAAAGGTGTTTTTATTAATTACTATTAAGAAACCATGGACGTTTAGCTTAGTAGTACAACTGACATGTTTTACTAGATTATTAATGTATATTTCGCTCGTAGCCAAATGTGCAGTTATAATCAATAAAACACACTGCTATCGAGCTAAATATACATTGTTAATATAATAAAACATGTCGGTTGTACTATAAAGCTAAATGCAAACGATCTCTTAATAATAAGCGCTAAGGGTGAACTGGAAACTGTACAGAGATTTAGCATGACAGCCACAGGAGGAAGGAATTCGGATGGGGGAAGACATTTGGCACGACAGCTCCACTGTCAGTCTATACTGCCAAACAAATAGCTCATGGGAGTTTTATTTACGCAAAAAAGTTTTGAGGGCAGAGTGGAAAATGATTGGAAAATGGTTCGGAGAGAACCAATCAGGTTGATGAGGAGGTGGGTCTAAGCAACTAGAGGAGGCGGGCCCAAGACATCTGATAGAAATTACATTTGTTAGAAATTTCATGAAATGTATCGAATCGTGAGCTGAATGCGTCATTACACCTCTATCGTATGCACTGCTAATGATCTTAAAATGCTTCTGCTTTAGCGGAGAGAAGCCAGAAAACAGGAGCAGGCTAACAACCCCTTCTACATCAAGGCCTCACCATCCTCCCAGAAGGTAACCGCGCTCCGTCACTTGAGCTACAGTGTGGACCCTTAGTCCCACATTACTGCCGGAGAAGTGAAGTTGGCCTGTTAGGTACAAAGTGCCGTTAGCAATCCTCATTCTATGCTGGTACTCCAGAAGCCCACAGAACTGCTGAAGAATGGGCAGTATTTAACAAAGTAGGTGCTTATCCACTCCATCTGCCTGTCTGTGTGCAATTAACATAAGTGTAGCCGTCTTACACGTTGTTTTGATGAAGATCAGTACTTGTGAAATTTCCCTTTGCCAGTCAGCTATTGTTAACACTATTTCTAGTGATGTTTCGACGTGCGCATTGATTTCCAGACGTTTGCCGCGTTGAGATTGCAAGCTGTGGGTGCTGATGAAATTACTGCAGTGACCTTGGGCCTTTTGCCTGCTTGTCCCTGTCCGTGTTTGCAGGTGTATGCGGACACCCCAGGCGTCGAACACATTCCGGTGGTGCAGATTGACCTCAGCGTGCCTCTCAAAGTCCCAGGTGAGTCTGGGAGTGTTGAGTTTCTGTGATGCATTCTGAGTGGTTTGGTTTGTGGATAGTCGTTGTCTGATCTACAGCTGCAGAAAATTTAAGAGACCACAGGACAATTTTTTGTTTCACTCATTCTCAATTTATGGTTGTGTGTCTGTGAATAATATATTCTGTTTTGCAAACTGCAGCCTGGTTCTTCCCTGTTTCTCATTAATGAAGGGCTTCTTTCTTGCTTTACAGGACTTTAGTCCTGCTCCTAGGAGCCTGATACGAACTCTCCTAGCAGTGCACTTCACACCTGCACTTAATGTTTCCCATTCCTTTTGAAGGTCA
>JAAGVU020000032.1:4699604-4712256 GCA_011763525.2 Mormyrus iriodes
ACACACACACACACACACACACACACACACACACACACACACACACACACACACACACACAGACACACACACACACAGGCACAAACCTCATAACGACACTCGGTCTCTTACATCCACGTCCCCCTGTCATTCACTTACTTTTTTTCTTAGCCGATTAGCAGCTCCACCTGTACCTATTGCTCACCCTATTTACCATCAGACCTATCTACTCAGTCTTGTGGCCGATTTTACTGTAATTTTACCCACTACATCATTGCTTTTTTTCTCATTTCTAAGCACTTCCTGTCACATGCTCCTGCTCAGCTTCCTGCGATGTGGTCTCCCTCCACCTCTGTTTACGGCAATCGCTCCCGAACCTCATCTGTGATGAGGTCTTTTTAGGCCTCCAGGTGAAACTGGACTTATTCCCCCTTTCTTTTTAGCACCGTGTTCTGTTGTCTTGCGTTCTGTCGTCGAGAGCTGCACCTGAAAACTGACACAGCTGGGTTCGGTTTCCCTGCCCTGCTCTGCTCTGCCTCCTGTTATTTCAGGACTGAATCTCTAGCCCTCTGGTATTCACTACCAGCCACTTTTCTCTGTTCATTTTCCCTTCCCTCCCCAACTCAGACGTCTTCTTAGTAGCCAACAATTCCTCAAAAGGAGAAGAGAACTTATTATGACGCACATTTGTAATATAGTTTGATGCAAAAGCTATACTGGATCAAGAGGATACAGGCTATTGTCCAGGCCAGTGATGTGGACTTATGGACTTGATTTCATTTTTTTTTTTTGTAATTTTCTCTGAATTGAAGGTTTTTGTTTCCTGGAATAAGAGTGATCCATCTTAGTCAGAGCTTAGCTTCCAATGCCAGTGTGCTTGAGGTCTTCAGGTTTGTAAGGAGGAAGACCTAACTCTCACACCGCCTGGATCATTGCTTCTCGACGTTACCTTTGAATAGTTCATAGTCTAGGGTAACTGATCCTGTTCAGCACTCTTGAGGCCGACACGTTTTAATTGCTTATGTTAGTAGGAGGTTGCTTATCAGGTTACCTGTATCTTGTTGACATCTCCAAGTATACAAATTTTCTTTGTGTAGTTGAGTTTTGGGAGCGACTGGTGGATACTTCAATCCATTATAGATCATTTTTCAAGGTCTTTGTTCTCTGGAAGTTGACAATATAAAGCGAAGATGAAAGGGCACCCCCCCCCCCAACACACACACACAGATTTCCACTACAAGTGTTGTGTTAATTCCTCCACTAGATATTTTACCCTTGACTACAGTAACGACGAACCCTGTCTCTGCCTGGAAGGTTTAAGTCCCTCTGCTGCAGGGCCGTGAGCCTCTCCCTTCTGCTCCATCTCCTGGCAACACCCCACATCCTGAGTCTATGTCAGATAAGCTACATTGGTGCCAATCTAACACCCCACACGTTGGATGCATTCCAGTGTCGTTCCTCTTGGTGCTGCCTTCACCCATAATCTGCATTCGGTGTATACAGCACTAGCGAAACTCCTTTTTGATCGCAACCGCAAGGAGGGAATCCAGCTCTAACTGGACTCTTACAGACAAGACTCCCAACTGAAAGACTAGGACTTACTACTGCATTCAGGCAAAATCCCATCTATCCCTGTGCATAGCCATCTCTCTGATGCCCCGTTGTCTGTGTGGTTTGAGCATAGGAAGTTTACTTCCAGAGGTGGGTAGGTCAGGTCCAGAAAGTAAAAATCCAGACCAAAATTTTTGTTTCAAGCAACCAATTGAGTATAAAGAGTCGCAGTCACAGAGTGCTCAACTGGTTGGTTGAAGCAAAATCTTGATCTGGATTTTTACTTTCTGGACCTGAAATATCCACCTCTTTACTTTTTCCAGGGACATTAAGAATGAATATCCGTGCTTTTAGGGTGTGCTTTACCTCATTTATGCATAACTGAGTGATGCAGAATGAGAAAAGAGTAAACGCTTGTAAGATTCTCAGTGCAAAATATTTATTCAGAAGTTGGTCTTGCATGAGTAGGAATGTACACACTGTCAAAACAGGCAAACATACACATTTCCTTGGTTATTCTGTTTTTATACTTTTTTTTTTTTTATAAAGTGAACAGCACATATGTCCGATAAGATGATTAATTTTTATCTCATGCAAATGATTTGAAAAAATTACTGGAAATGTTGCTTTTAAGCGGATTTTTTTATGCTTTATTTTAAACTGGGGAAAGGGGTTCCTTTTGGTGTACTTGACTTTGTGAAAGACTAAAGTTCAGTTGAATGGAGCTATTAATGAGGACGTGCTGTTCCATGCGATTGAAGCAAACGTCTCCTGCAAAGACTGTCTATACTCTGGTAAATTGTAGCAAGTTTCTTGATTGCTGAGTTTGGTTCGTATACCTGTAGAGTCTAATCGAACCACTATATCTTTGAAAATAGGTAACCTGTAATACCTTTTGTTTCTTCTCCAGCAGTATGTTGTGCTGATGTTTTTGAAACATATAAAGCAAAAGGCATTTAAAGGACCAGCACTCCTTTTAAAGAGGAGAGTATGTACACATTGAAGTCACGCTGCTGTAGTCCTTTTGTGTTTAGGTGAGTCAATAAAACCAGATAGAAACGACTCGTTCTCTTTATTCGATTTCTTGAAATGCGCGCTGAGTGCTTGTTTTTGTGTTTGCTCAATAACCGTAACTGTGCAGTTGTATAAAAATCTCAGCACGAATGACCTCTGTGGAGCAGCAGTTTGACCCAACATGCTCCCATCATGGGGCAAGGAGCCACAGTAGAATGTGTTTTGGTTGTCGTGCCAGAATTTCATCCAATTAGTATTGATAATCTTTCTAAGTCACACACTTATGCATAATCTATTCTATACACCTTTGTTTCCTTTCAAATGGCTTTCAGATATGGCTCTCTCCCCACTAATTAGGTGACAACATCCACCCCACATTTATTTGACATGAAAATGTATATATTGTGTGTGATTGTGTGTCTAAGCACTGGTGGCCTGAACCACCAAAGCTTCAGTTGTTGACGTGCTCCATGAGCAGCCCACCTACAGTGAACTTGGCATGGCAGTCCGCTGGGCACTCCATGGGACGGCATGTTGCTGTCTTACACATGAAGCAACAGAGCCAAGTGGGTGGCGCAAAATTTGAACCATATTTTTTGTCCAAAGGTTGGAAATATTTTTGAGCCGTATAAATCCAAAGCGGCATTTTCAAAGTCAAATTTTGTTCTTCTAGCGGACGGCTTTGTGTAACATCGTTTATTTTTAATAAGATGCTCGTTACCGTATATAATTCAGTTCCTAGGTTCTTAACCCTTATGTTATTTTTGGGGTCGAAGTTACCCCAGTCCATTTTCAAAATGAGGATAAATTCTATAGAATCTAGAATTTAGAACGGAAGAAGTAAAATACACGAGGGTTAAGCAGTAAGATATTGTCATGCAAATTTAGCTAAGATATATTACACATCCATCCAGCCATGATGGTAAGGGGTACGGACTGAAATACTTCTGTGATGACTTTTCATGCCTGCAGTGAATTGATTTACATATAACTTTTGATTGTTAGTTCTGTGTTTTGTCATAAACATAAAATATTATTCAAGCAAGTAGCAATGAGTGTAACAGCATGGATGTGGTATTGTGATTTATATCGACCAATTTACCTGTTTCACATATCTTTGGAAATTGGGAGGGCGGAGGAGTTCCTCATTGAAACCCTTGGAAACGCACGACATACAGGATTTGGACAATCAAATTAAAGCACCTGGGCAATAGTGTTTCAGGTTTCATACCTATATATGTGCAGCCTCGTGGCCAGTCTTCACTGATTGCACATTCCATCAGTAAGAGCAGAGCAATAGCACAGCTGTTCGTAAAATATTACAATCCACACAATATAATTAGGGACATATCAGAGTTCAAAAGAGGACATATTGTTGGTGCGCATCTCACTGGTGCATCTGTGACCAGGACAGCAAGTGTTCATGATGAAGCAAGGGCCACGGTATCCAGGGTAATGTTGGCATACTGCCACAAAGGACGGACCACGTCCATCAGGAGTAACTGGAGGCAAGAGGAAGCTGTCTGAAAGGGAAGTCTGGGTACTACTAAGTTGCATCCAAAAAGCATAAAACCACAGCTACCCAACTCACTGCAGAATTAAATGCGCAGCTCGACTCTCCCATTTCCACCTAAACTGTTCATCAGGAGCTCCGCAGGGTCAATACTCATGGTTGGGCAGCTATAGCCAAACCTTTGGTCAATCATGCCAATGTCAAACATTAGTTTCAATGGTACCAACAGCACAAATCTTGGGCTGTGGACAATGTGAAACATGTATTGTTCTCTGATGTTACGTAGCCAGAGTGCAGCACAGGGGTGGAACAGTGATGGTTTGGGCTGCAATATCATGGCATTCCCAAGGCCCACTACTTGTTCTAGATAGGCGAGTCATTCTGGAGGACCACATTCACCCAGTGGTTCAAACATTGTACCCTGTAGGTGGTCCCAAGTATCAGGGTGATAATGCACCAATACACATAGCAAGACTGGTGACTGAGTGGTTTGATGATATGAAAGTGAAATCAAACATCTGCCATGGCCTGTATGAGATCTGAATATTTTCTATCCAGTTTGGAGTGTTTTGGAGGAATGAGTCAGGAAACGCTTTCCTACACCAGCATCACGTAGTGACCTGGCCACCGTTCTGTAAAAGGAATGGCTCGAAATACCTCTGGCCACTGTGCATGACTTGTATCTCTCATTTCCAAAACGAACTTATGCTGTATTGGCCGCAAAGGGATGCCCTACACCATACTAATTAATCATTGTGGTCTAAAACCAGCTGTTTCAGTTTCATTGTCCAACCCCAGCACATGCTTAGTCCACACATCTCCAGAGTAACACTGTTTTCATGGCCATTGTACTAGCTAAGTTAAATAATAACTAAATGAATCAATGAAATCATGTAAACAATTGGTTTGGTATTCCGTTTTAAATCCAGAAAAAAATATGCTTTTTTTTACCTATTATCCTTAAGGACGTTTTTAATTAATGGTTGGAGTGTCTTCCTGAAAATTTAACCAGCTTCACCTGCTCTGACTTTTCCACGAACCTGACCAAGAACGAATGATATTTAATTTATTCTTTCCGACAAACATACTTCCCTTAATCTTCCAATCATCTGCGGGGCTAAAAGGATACAACACAGTAGGTGTCGCGATCAAACATTATTCGACTGAACGGGCCTGTGGAAACTCCTGAAACTTCATTTCCCAGCATGCACAGTACTAACTAATTCTCCGTGACTGGGTTTAGTTGAAGGGGTGCGCGTAAAGTACTAGCAAACTGGAAGAGAAGACTTTTCTCAACAGCGGATGTTTGCTCGTTTATTACATTTCGCTTTATTTCTTCCCTTGTTCGACGTAAACCGTGTAGTTGTACATGCTGGAATCCAGTTAAGGCTGTAGTTGAAGGCGAACTCCACCGCGAGGTCTGTGCCTGCGGGGAAAGGGCGGATCGGGGAGAGGGCTCCCTGCTCTGGGCTGCTCGGGCTCTGTCAGTTTAGTCACCCGCTCATTCCCGGGCTCCACCTAGGAGGAAAAGCAGCCCCGAAGCCCGACAGCCGACGGGAACAAAGGCAGGAAAGGGTCGGCTCCCGAGTGAGGCCGGTGGGGGTTTTTTTTGGAGGTCAGGAGTATTAAGACGGCGGCTACATTGTAACGGAAGATGGCTCAGCCCGGTCATCAGCACGTCGCCAGCTCCCAAAAGGCGCTCATGCTCGAGCTGAAAAGTCTCCAGGAAGAGCCGGTGGAGGGCTTCAGGATTACTTTAGTGGACGAGTCGGACCTCTACAACTGGGAAGTGGCGATTTTCGGACCCCCGAATACGCACTACGAAGGGGGCTATTTTAAGGTGAGTGTGGGTGAGTTACACTAACGCGCCTACATAAGTTTGTGTTCACTTCGTAAAAATGTATCTGCGATGGGACAGGAAGCGTAGCTACACCCGGAGAGACCCGAAAAGTGCAAAATGTTGTTTTTGTGTCTTGATTGTTGCAATTGCGTGATTAACAGCCGACGCCAGTGAGCTGACTAGTTGCATAATGTCACATTGACGTTGTTTCCCCCGCATTGTGCTGCCTGGATCGCGGCCGCTTTGCTCCGCCGCCGCCCGTCGCGTCCGTGTCCGCCGGCTTGTGGCGCTTCCCCCGGGACCCTTTGTTCTTCTTCGTACTGCCCCCCCCCCAAAAAAAAGAGATGTCGGTTCCTGTCGTCGGTACCGCGGCCTTCACTTTTCCAACTAATCTAACCCCCTTGTTTCTCTCCACAAGTTTTGCAGTCGCGGCAAAGTTATTTGCCCTTGTGCTCAACTAGCTCTGGGGGGGGGGCGGCTTCACGGATCGCTTGGGGAAACCTTAATCTAATATTACACTTGGACATGGACTGTATGAGGTCGAACAGTACAACGGCACCGCATACTTCCTGAGGTGTTTGGTATCATAACAGGATGCTTTCTGTGGCTGAACTCGCATGGTTGCTTGTACTAAATTTCTAGCTGGAATAATTAATGGCTCGTCTCTTTGATATGTATTGATGACATTCGATTAAACCGCGAATAGGAAACGGTCCTGACATACGTGCAGTGCAGGTCACACTTGACGAAATGGGACAGGAACTGGTTTTTAAACGGCTTGATGTACCGGAGTTGACTCAGCGACTGCACCCTGCTGCAAGGTGTTCGTCACCCGGCCGTGGGGCTGGTAGTCTCGCTGATCGGTTGTGGTCCCTTTTGCCTTGTTTTCAGCAAGCAGGTAAACCAGTCAGCGTGACCGTGCCATGTGGCTGCCCTCCTTTGTTTGATGATCCCCAGCTGTCTGTAAGCTTTGTGATGATATTTGCATGTGGTCTGTTTTGCCCGGCAACAGAGTGTAATGTATCCTAGAGTAAATCAGCCCTCGCCCCATTATCCATTGGTCGGCTACCCGCAGAACACAGATTTTGGTGTTAACTTAGTCCCCTGGGGGAGGCGTCCTCAATTGCCAGCGGGTGAAGCTGGTGACTTACGTTTTGCTTCGGAAATTTTAGCCTGCAAAGCAATTCAGCAGCGACGATTAGTGGGCCTGCGTCTGATGTTGCTGAAAGTCGATGTTAAAAGCAAGTCAAGCTAATCTTCAAACCCCTAAATTGAATAGTTGTAGTCTTCTGCCAGTTACTGCGTAACCTTTTATAGAAACTTAACAAGATGCAGTAGCTGCACTCAAGGCAATAATTATAATTATAATTCAATTATCTCAACACTCGAATAAACGTTATCCAGTCAGAGAAAGACAGAATAGTCTGTTAGAGGTATTCTGCTGTCATTCTCCATCTATGTGTGTAATATTAAACTGAAATGTACAACTATGCAGGCTTTTTTACAGACTAATATCTGTTTACTGTGGATAATCTTTAAGGAGGTAAGAGGGGTGGAAAGTGGGTTGGTATGGTTAAAGTTCAGAAAGGGTTCGTTTTATTAGGGGAGATGGTTTGCTTTATTTTCCTGTCTGTATATATTATTTGTGGCTGTTGGACATTGATTCACTGACTTTCGCTCCTGATGTCTGGCTCATTTTTGTTGGTGGTCTGAAGAAAAACAAACAAACAAACAAAACTATGCTGCCCTTTATAATTATGATTTTCTTACCTACAGAACCTTACAAAAATGAATGCGGCTGAACTGAACTTGGGAATCTGGTGCCTTTTTTGTGTATTTATTGAGAAAATAAACTCGCACCATAAGCATATTTAATATACTAAGTTGCTGTAGGATTATTTTGTCGTCTACTGTTGCTATTAAAGTACTGTCAGCATTGCAAAATATTAAACTAGCTGGATATATTTTAGTTTAGCAAATAATTCTGTTCTTGCTCTGGTGTGACCTGGGAAAGTTCTGGATAAATTGCATAGTTGCTTATAGACATGTCGGTTGCAGCCATGTACCACTTATGTGTCAACGTTGTTGGAGAGAGAGTGCAGAAAAGAAGAATTTCACTTGATTTCCTTGTCAGGACCTGCCAGGCTTATGCTTAAATACTGAAACTCGTTTTTGGTTATGTTTTGGTTGGATCTGTATCCACCACAGCGACCTTTTTTTTATCATCTTAAGGGTCACTGTGCAAAATCTTGGCTGCTTCAGAACATGACCCCCACTAGTCACCATATTACCACATTTCTAAAATCCTAGGCCTGCTTATACTAACAGGGTGTATGGGCGAACCTGTGAAAATACAGTTTCTACAAATTTAGTTTGACGTTCTGCATGCACTCAAAAAGAGCAGGGAACAAATGTGTTCAGTGCTGTGGTTTTGATACAGATGGAATCTCTGCTCAGATGAAGCTGTAACTGTCTTCATGGCTGCTGGCTGTAGCATGCAAACGTCAAATGTCCTCTCAGGCCGTCAGCCATCTAGAAGCAAAATGGAAGGAGGGTGCTCATATTTTCAGTTTTTTTTTTATGCAATAAGAAATTTTTAACTTACAAACCTCAAAAAGATTTTTTTTTAACAGCATTATAGAAGTGGTGCCATTCTGTTTTTAAAAGGGATGTGAGGAAGACTAGTAGCAACAGCTTATATCACTGTCATCCTATAAACCATATAAACCAAAAAATTAAACCAAAGAATCCCCAACTGAACTTGTAATAAGAAATACTTCTCCCTAAATAGCTTAGTATATAGCTATTGTCACAATCCTGCCAATCAAATGAACCAGACTGGACCCACTTCATGTTCTAATTCAGTAAGAACAAAACCCAGCTTGTGTGATGGGACCTGGGAGAGTCTGCTGTTCTGTGCCTAAACAGTCCCTCATTCAGCGCTGCTGTGTGCGTCTGAGTGGAGAAGCAGGGCTTGTGGTTCAGAGGAGAGGGTGACCGTTTGTGTGACTTGGAAGTAAACCTGTTTTTGTTGTGTATTTGGTCATGAAATTTCTGAGTGCTGAGGTAGCCTTTGAGTTTCATGAAAAAACACATGACGTCACTGATAAGGGAATTACTGCTTGGGCGATTATTAGCATGTGCACGTTCAGATATGTGCCTGAGTCCCAGCAGGCATTTCTGAGTCACAAAAATGTTGCAGCCTTGGTCTTGCAGGGTAGTTCAGTGGCGCTCTGGACGGATAGTGGGATGCCCAAATACAATTTGGATAAATGTTTAGTTGATTTACATTACACTGATATTTAGCTAAACAAAATAATGACGTCTGTGTGTGTGTGGTTTTTTTTTTGGGGGGGGTGGTTTTGTCTTGGCATAGCGGGGGCATGGTCTACTGAATCAAGATTTGGAACAAATGCTTTATTTGTGCATCAGGTCTCATGCTGGATAAGGAATGTGGGTCAGTATGTTTGTTTGTGAAGACATGTGCGCTTAGAATGTTTGGGGCTCCTTTTCATTGTATCTTGGCACCAGTTGCGGCCTCATTCCTTGTTCCCTCCGTCTGGTGTTCAGGTCAGCAAAGCGGTTAGACTGGCACAGCTACGTTTTGCCTAAAAGGCCCTTGGTACTTCCCTGAGGCTCAGCTGTACTGTGGTTTCCTGGTTCTGGTCCTGGAGGCCTGTTTGCAATACAGTTCGTAGATTTTCCTTGCTCAAACGCACCTTATTCAGCTCACCAGCCAACTGTCACGTTTAGTAGGTGTGTAAGAACAGGGAAATATGCACAGTGTGTCACAGACTGGCCCTCCAGGACCAGAAGTGGGGAACTCTGTTCTAGGTCGTCATCCCCTCTGCCTTCAACCCATTTGGTGTATATGTTCTAACAGTCCCCGCACCCCCCCCCCTTTCACTTTCAACACTGACGCAATAAAACATGCATGCGAAGCAGCCATATTGATATTCAGGTTTTTGTTTTTTTTGTTTTTTTCCCTCTAATTTTTACCCGCCCCCCCCCCCGCCCCTGCTCCCCCAGTAAACACATTCGTAATGCGGACCTAGGTCCCTTGAAACCTCACATTGGGCCCTTTGTAAAACATCTACGGGTATTTATGGACCATGATTTTTAAACTTGATAAGTAAACTGTAGTTAAGAGCTTTTTCCAGCTAAGGGTCTTGACCAAAGGTCAAGCCGTTTCTGAACTACTGTGACTTTGAAAAGGTCACACATGCCTATTTCCTCTCCCCTCGATTTATGGTAATTTTCTCTATGCTAGAATCAGTCAGGCCTCTCTCTCTCGCCTACAGCTGGTCCAAAATGCGGCAGCATGGTTGCTAACAGGAAAGCGATAGTGGGACCACATTTACCCGGTTACTTGCTGGACTGCACTGGCTACCTGTGCATTTTAGGATTGAATTTAAAATATTAACGTCTTGTTTATAAATCGTTTTAATGGCCTTCCCACCGATCTGTTGGAGCTTTTAAACCTGTATGTTCCGAATAGGACTTCGAGATCGGTAGACCACAGCCTTCTGGTGATCCCAAAATTTTAGATTTGAAGCTTAGGGGAAAATCGCACATCTGTGGCTGCAGGCCTAATATGCAGGGGCAAACTATTCCATAATATTTGGCAGACGCCAACACTGCCTATGTTTAACGCCCTGTTAAAAACCCATTTTTATTCGTTGGCTTTTAATTCAATATCGGAGTTGTCTAGTGTCATGATGTTATGTGTGTGTGTGCTTTGCTTCCCTGATTTTTGTATAGCACTGTTAACTTTTTGGTTGTCTGAAATGTGCTATAGAAATAAGTTCAAGTTCCAGCCCAGTTTAATGCGTAGCATAGCTTTTGCACAAGTTAACAATCGAGGTGATGTCTCTTACGCCTCGAAGCCTTGGTATGTTTGAGCATGGGGGTGAGCAGTAGTCTCAGACACTGCTGTTCCTTTCTGGCTCTAATTATGGAAAGAGTGCTTCCTCATGGAAGATTATCTATCGGTCAAAACCAGCATATTCAAAAGCACACTATCAAAGCAAGAATTTTGATATTTTATCCTGTCACTTGAGAGATGTTACTTATCAGCTTGGCTGTTTTAACCCATTTCAGCTGGTTTGGGATGCATAAATAGCTTAATTCTGTTTGTCCAAAGCTTTAATGTGTTGATCCTTTTACACTCCTTGCACAGCCAGTTGTCATAACCGTCTTTGTCCCTCGCGTGCTTGGAAAATATCGGGGCCTGTCACTCATGCTTTAGAACAGGAGATCTACGTGGCGGTATACGCTGTACTTGGCTGTGAAGTGCCTGCACAGGTTTCGGTAAACTTCACACGTTTCAAAGATGTGGGCCTTGTTTCTAGACATGAGCGAGTGCTCCGAGATTAGGGAGTGCACAGCCTGTGTAATACACCTTTTGTGATGCAATGATATTAGCTACCTTACAGGGCTCCTTGTTTCGTTCGGCCTGGTCCCCTTGCTCCCGGGCATTAATACGAGACCTCGGAGCACTGATTTTCTGCTCCGTGGCTGATATTTACATTAAGCAGCGCAGGATCTCTGTGAACACTCTGATCTTCCATTGCAAAACACTTAGGACTGCCTTTTATTTTGTACACTTAAGTAATTCACATTTAGATTTTGAGTTCTATTGTGGTTGTTCCTGTTGTGGGAGTCATGGTCTGTATGCATGCATGCATGTTGTCTTCAGTTGCATTAGTATGCAATGTACTTTGCTTTTGAGATGGATGTTTTCTTAGCCCTTTGGTATTTAGAAAACCCTCCCCCCACCCCCTACAGTTCTCTTCCACACCCGTCATCAGTCCCACGATGTGGCTAAGTGGCCACCCCCTTCAGCAAGAAGGGCGAAGGAGTGTTCCTGTCTCGGTGACATCTTGGGGTCATTATAGTCCCTGGCAGTACCTCGCCAACCCTCAGTTGTTGGCTCCGGGGGGGGGGGGTTTCTGCTACCTATCAATTTTTCACTGTCCTAAAATTACCCATTGTGTGCCTAAAAATTTTAGCTTTTTAATAGGTATATTTTTTGTAATGTACCTTGACTGTGACTTTAACACGGTTTCTCAGGGGTCCCGTTGTCATCACACTGCTGTCTGCGTGGTGTTAATGCTTTTATGTATCGTCACCTTTTTCCTAATGGAGGGCAGAACTTAATGGCTTACTTGATGTGCCAGTGCCATTTAGTAATCCTTCCTGAAGCAGGAACTGAGGAGTTTGAGCTGCTTATCATTCCCAGAACAGTCAGCTGCCGTACGGACAAACGGTATGTGCTTGCTTGGTCCTCCAGTTAGCAGCCTCTGACTGGTCTTCTCACCCTTCCAGACCCGTATCAAATTCCCTGTCGACTATCCCTACTCTCCACCCACCTTCCGCTTCCTCACCAAGATGTGGCACCCAAACATCTACGAGGTAAGGCCCGGCGTCTTTCGCTCCGTCTGGCTGAGCCCAGATCTGTAAGCCCTGGTTCTGCTGTGCTGACTGTCGGAGTCGCTCTGCATCCACAGAACGGCGACGTTTGCATTTCTATTCTGCACCCCCCAGTGGATGACCCCCAGAGTGGCGAGCTGCCAGCAGAGCGATGGAACCCTACGCAAAACGTCAGGTACCCCCGCTCCCTGTGTCTGTCCGCTTCTCTGCTATGTCCATGAATTCCATCGCGACGCTTTTCTCACACACACACACACACACACACACACACACACACACACACACACACACCTCCGCCAGAGTTCTTCCCTCTTCCTCCGTTA
>JAAGVU020000032.1:4712356-4727668 GCA_011763525.2 Mormyrus iriodes
CACACACACACACACACACACACACACACACACACACACACACACCTCCGCCAGAGTTCTTCCCTCTTCCTCCGTTACGCTCTCCTGTCCCCTTTCTCACAGTTCGTAAATTATAAACATTAATTTCTGGTTTGTTTTGTCAGAGAGCCACATTTTTGTTAATTGAAATAATGCTGCTCTGTGAGTTTCCTTTAACTTGTAATCAGTGCAGATTTGATGCACAATTTGTACCACTTCCTTTTATAAACCAGTGTTTTCCAACTGGAGGACGATGGTTTACATCCAGACCGAAGTAAACTTTTTTTCTTCTTTTATGCTGTTGGAATTTGGCCTATGGGGAGAGAGAGTTGTGTACCCCTGATGTGAACTGTTCCCTGTATATATTCATCATTGGTGATGGATGTAATTTTTAAGGAATCCTGGTACCGTGGAGAATTATTCCCCCACGCCTTCATCCACATTTCCTCACCTCTGCCGTACGCTGCTTGCTATCCACTCCGATCTCGGGCGTAATTGTGACATCCTGGGTGTTTCTGTTGGCCTGGCAACAACAGCTAATAAAAATAGCCTCACGTGTCGTAGCCCAGAAAGCATGGCAGGTGTGTTTGGTAGCGAGCAGAGCAAACACGCCAGTGCAGACCTTTCATTACCCCAGCACGAGGCCTTCACCAGACCCCAGCCCCTGAGCTTAAAGGGATCGGTCACCAGACCGGTCTTTGTAAAGCTATTGTGGGGGCCTCAGTGCCCATCTAAGTATAGAACGGCTGATACGCGCCCTCCTGATGGTGTGTTATGTTGTGTGGGTGCAAAATCGCTTGTGCATGAGCAGGTTAGCTGTCACACTCAGTAGGAATTTCGACTTGTGGTCTGATGAGAGCCAAAACGAGATTTAACCAAGCCTGAGAGAGAGACTTCATTAGATGTAAGATGGCTGTTTTAATGAAATGGATACAAAAAAGCAGAATGACTTCCTGGGGTTAAGAGAAGCTTTGCTGTAATTATTTGGTTTAATGCAGATCCTAATTTACCTGATGGATGTTTCGTACTAGTTGTATTTGGAGATGAATGGTTAACGGGGATTAAGAGTACTTAAACTGTCGAGTTTTAGATATTGGGAATATACAGTCTGAAAAGGAATCTTGATGGAATCTTGATTTAATGTCAACACATGCTGTCCTGCGCTGTAAGAATGATTGTGTCCAGCACTTTGTTCACGTGCAGTTTTGCTATTGTCTGCGTGAACTATTGTTTGAAATCCCATTTTTGTGCCCGGCTTTATTCAGCTTTCGCTGAATGTGTTGCTGGCCTGTTGTTACACGGTCATGCTCTCTGGAGTGACCCCACCCTCATATTCTGCTGCTCCCATAGAACCATCCTGCTGAGTGTGATCTCCTTGCTGAATGAGCCCAACACCTTTTCCCCAGCCAACGTGGACGCGTCGGTCATGTACCGTAGGTGGCGGGACAGCAAGGGGAAAGACAGGGAGTACGCCGACATCATCAGGTGAGGGGGGGCACCCGTGTGCTGTTCTGCTTGCTTCTGGGGGAAAACGGGCTGTTGCTGATGTAGTGTCTGTCAATTTGGGAACAGTTTTTATAGACAGTCCAGTTCGTTGCAGTTTATTTTAAGATGTAACCCTTGTCCACACTGTAAGGCTAATTTCTGTTCCCCATGTAACCAAATCGTGATACGCTCGCTTTCTCTGTTCGGTTCGAAGCTGAGAGTTGGCGAGGTACTGGGCAGGCACAGTGGTTTAGTCGTTTTGCCTGAATCGCGATATGTCGGGGTGATATACATAAAGTCAGCTGAGACAGGAGAGTACTTGTGAGTAGCAGCCCTCATTTGCAGAATGGTGGCTACAGTGGTTTGGTACCGGTCGTGAAAGCAATGTCGCTGTCATTGATAAATCATTTGCCATTTGCACAAGTACAGCTACATTTAGAAGGGGCAGGCGAAAAGAACCAGTCTTGCTCTCCATAGCTTAGGGGGCACAGCACAGGGTCAGCCAGCATGGCATCCCTGGAGCTGGAAGTTAAGGGCCTTGCTCAAGGGCCCATGGCCATGTGACTGTTTTTTCTGAGGCCCAGGCCGGCGATCGTCCGATCATGGGCACGGAGACTTAGCCCGCTGAGCCACTCATCAGTCCTTGTGGCACAGCAATGATGAATTGTTGTAAACGCAGTAATAATCATAGTACATTGGCTTCAGCAATCTTTCTGCTCCGGCGGAGTTTCCCCGCATAACGCAGCAGCTCCCTGAGTGTCTCACATCCCTGTTTTGAAACCTGTGTAATGATCATTTTCAGGAGTCGTGCTCCTTTTTCTTATCCATGAAAGGCTGCTAGTTCGACCAACATGCCCATGCTTGCACTTCCAGCTGTCTCCCTTGTCTTTGAGAATTTATTTCCAAAGAATTGTGGTTCCCCTCCCCCCCCCACTAGAAAATAAGGAACCGTGGCTCCATATGTCTATCTGAAAGCGTGTGTTTTTTTTTTTTTTCCCCCCCGTTGCCTGCTTTTCCCAACGTTCTGCAGTTTTACACGGTCTGCGTCGATTTTTGGTGGAACGGTTTCTGTCTACTGCAGTTGTGCAGCACTGTCTGGCCCACTTTCTGCACGGTCGGCAGAAAGCCGCTCTGAGTTTCCTCTGACTTGGATCTCCCTGGGTCTCTCCTGTCCAACAGGAAACAGGTGCTGGCCACCAAAGAGGATGCTGACCGTGATGGCGTGAAGGTTCCCACCACGCTGGCAGAGTACTGCGTTCGCACCCGCGCCCCGCCACCAGATGAGGGCTCCACCCTCTTCTACGATGACTACTATGATGACAGGGACCTGGATGACGAAGATGAGGATGAGGAGGACTGCTGCTATGATGAGGATGACTCGGGGACGGAGGAGTCCTGACACCCCTCTCTAGGACCCCACCCCAGTCATTTTCCTGAGCAAAAACTGAGCTTTTTTTGGACCGTCATACCCATACATGCTTTTAACATTCAGATCCAATGAAAAGCGTTTAGAATTTTTAACCATTTTCTGTGTTCTTAGTTATTTTGGTCTGTTCTTTAAGCGTTGTTTTTCCGTCGAGGCCCAGATCCATGTAGTTTCAGTCCTTGTCCCAACCTGTGTACCAAGTGGCTTTTTCAGCAAATATCATTGCACATTTTGGATTTTGCTCCTTGTTACTCTGGCTTGTCAAAGGTTCCACCTTGCAGAAGAGGGAAAGCCTTAAGTCTGTGAGTGAGTGTAGAGGGATTGTTCTTCTAGCTGTGTGGGACTAACTACTGATTGTGCCTGTGAAGAGTGGTGTGAAGGTGCCCAAGACCTTATACAAAACTCAAACATTTCTCACTCTTCAAAAACCAGTAGCCTGGAATGGTGTTTTTTTTTTTTTTTTTTTTCCCTTTGCATGATGTGGAAGATGTTCATGAGCACCGAGTGTGTGAAAGGGTCAGCAGTCACGCCAGTGGCGAGCCACCTGACTGTCTCCTGCTAACTGGGGCTCCTGGCTTGTCCCCACAAGTACCCCACTGTTCCGTTGGATTGTTGAGTTTCTAGCAGTGGTTCGAATGCATACTTAGTGATCCCTTAAATGTGGGCCTGGGTCATCAGGAAAAAGCATTTGCAGATGCAAGCTTGCAAACCTCTCAGCTTTCCATTTGCCTATAAGGGGTACAGACTCACCATTGTTCATTGAGGTGGGCAAAACTTTAAAGTGCGAACTCTATACCAAACTCTGTACGTGGAGTTTTAAAAATCAGTGTCTTCCAGTATTTCCTTCTGCTGTTTTGGTGTTTTTAATTTGATCAGCTTATCTGACAGGGAAGCATCGGGGGGGTGGTGTGTGTGTGTGGCCGTGTGTGTGTGTGTGTGGCCACTTAAAATGGCCTGTAGCTATGAAAGTGGTGCGTTTATGTAGAAGCCCTACAATGTGGATAGATTTTTGCTTCTCTTATCATGCACCTATTGCAAAACATTTTGGAAAGTCTGATCAATTGACCGGGATTTGTATTGTGGGTGCGGGGCTGCGTTTTGGCTCAGAGGGCAGTGAGCTAATTATCCTTTTGCCTGATAAGTGTTATTGAAACATGACTTGTGTATCACTTTTAAACAAGCAGAGTCATGAATAGCTTCAAGCTCCTTTTAAGGAATGTTGGGAATCCCTTACAAGCGTCTGCCTTGCAGAGTTCCTGTTCCTCATACCCTTTTCACCTCTAGTTCAGGATTTGAACAAGCATAGTCATTTGAGGATTTTCTTAGGAATCCCCTGGCTAAAGCTCATCCGTTTGTTCCAAGTGTTTCATTTTGCTGGGTGTAAGTTTGTGAAGGTGCAGGGTTGTATATTTTTGCCTTATTTGCTTTTTTAAAGAGTGTTGGTCTTTGCGTCCATAAGGGGTCTTAAGCTACAACTTTGCAAAACCTAAAAGCTCAGGATAAAAAAACAAAACAAAAAAAAACAAAACTGAAATGTCTGTTTCATGACCTCACCTCTGCTTTGTTTACAATATCTACCTTAATATTGATATGCACATGTAAACACATGATTTGTTTCCTTTTTTTCATATGGTTTGTAAATCTATTTAAAACTGAAATAAAGATCTTTATTAGAAGAATCCTTGTCCTTTTAAAATGAGATTTCAGACATGGTTTCTGGGTATGGTAGACTACGCTGAGAATTTCTTGGAATTGGGGCTCAAACTGCTGTTTCAAAATGGAAATAAAGATCATTTAGGGTACATGGCTTGTTAATTTTAAATCCGCCGGCCACGACCAGGTTTTGACTATTGTCCTTTAACTCCATAGTCAGACTGGCCTAATGTTACAGGATAGGCAGAAGGCCTGCGTTTCGCCCTGACGTGAGCTACCCCTCGTAGCCTGTAGAGGGCAGTGAAAGGCATATTGCTGGTTCTCTGTTAGCAACTGCTTTATGGACTGGCTTTTGAGGTCTGTTTACTCGGACATAAGGTTGGATCACTGAAAATGGAGTACACAGCTTTTGTGTGTGTGCACTGCAGTGAAAAACATTTGCTTTATTAAATGGATTATGAACAAACTCAGGTGTTGCATATTTACAAGATGCAATGCTCACCGAAGAGCTTCACGACAAACTTTTTTTAATTCCACCTATAGGGGTCCAGGCACACTGCTGATCACCTTGTTCCCCCCCCCCAACAATATTGCAATTTGATTTCAGATTTCATGATTTTATTGTTATGCATATTCAGAGAATCTCATGCCATTTTTGTGCTACACCATCCCTCTTTTTTGTTAGGGTGGGGGGTGTGACATATGACCATGTAATGCTATGATGTCAAAACACTGCAATGGCACATAAAAAGCCACGTGGAATAGTGTAGGAGGAGTGTGCAAAACCAATAGGGAATTTGAAGTCTTTCAATAAATGCAAACTTCACGGAGTATTTACGAGGTATTTCACAGGTAGTTTGTAGTCCTAATCCCATGTGGGATCAAGCTGTCTGGAGCGAGTGGAGATGAGCTGATGGCGTTTGGCAGATAGCAGTGGTGCTAAGAAGGAATGAGCTGGGAGGCTGGGTCCACAGTGATGGTCTCTGCCTTCTTGAGGGTGCAGCTGGGGTTGAGAGACTGAGACTGTGAGAGCTGGATAGGCAATCTGTACAGGCGAACTGTTGATGTTGAGTGGGATGTGAATAATCTTCGTGTCGACGATCCCCTCCATCTTGTTGGCATTCAGAGTGAGGTGGTTCTCCTGGTATCTCCCCCTATGGCTGACACTGTCATCATGGAAAGTCTAAGGGGCTCTGTAACAGATCTGATCATTTCTTGTGGACTTCCTCCTCGCCTGGTAGGCTGAGATGTGGGAGTGCGGTGAATGTTGCTCCACTGTGTGTAGCTTGAATCTAAGGACACATTCTGTGACCGTTAATCAAATGTGGAAAGTTCAGGTTCAGAAAGTACAAATCCAGACCAAGATTTTGTTTCAACCAATCAATTGAATATAAAAAGTCACAGTCGCAGAGCACTCAATTGGTTGAAACAAAATCTTGGTCTGGATTTGTACTTTCTGAACCTGAACTTTCCACCTCTGCCATTAATGGTAGGACTTATTTTCACACAGACACATGATCTTAAATAAAAGGGCTGTTTGAAATACTTCTAAGTGTTGATGGTAGTCCTTTAGAAATAGATTCATGTCAGGTCTTCCCTGGACTAGTTAAGCCTCATCTACTGCGTTTTCCCTTTATGCATCACACAGTACTTTACAGACCGGGGATATTTTGAAAGCCCAAGTCCTTGACTGTTCATTCAAAGCAATGATGTTAAATATCTATATGTTAATTCATCAGAAGTGTGAAATGCCAATGATAAGATGCAGAGCATCTCTTAGTAGGTGGCAGGACACCTGTAGCTCTTTGTTTGTTGATTTTTTTTTTTTTTGTGACAAATGGTTTTTTTGTTTCCTAGCGACAATCGGTTTGTGTATGTATGTACTCTATGCTGCTGGAGTTCATATGAGTGCAATTTGTTTGTCTGCAGATCGTGGAGGAGCCTGCCGATCTTATCCCCTCCCCTGGCCTCGTGTCGAGCGCCCATTTGACCGTTAGTGTTCTTTGTGTTCTCTTGAGAGGGCGTGAGAGAGAGAGAGAGACTGACTCTAGAATGCTGCCCTTTGTTTTAGCGTGGACTATGGTGTGGATGCTGCACGTCCAAACACCAGGTCTCACGCAGAGTGACAAGCACCAGGGGAAGAATGACCACTTATCGCCAAATGCTTGGAAATGGGTGCTTCTGTTGCCAGTGGCAACAAATTGTAAATAGACAGCAGCTGGCAGAGAAAATGGTACATTGGGTATCTTGAATTTTTTTTTTTTTTTAAGTTTCCATATTGTGTGGGTTTTCTGAATCAATCACCCACCATGCACTCTATTATCTACTAAAACACAGGCTAATGTCCGCTTCTGTATCTATTCAGTCTGTGAGTGCAGCCACCCAAACTTATCACTTTTGATTGAAAGGTTAATTAATGTTTTTTTTTTTTTTTTACTGAAATAAAGAATGCTTTGTGTTGTCAAAATGGACAATGAAATGGTTCTGCAGCTGTCATATAAAAACGAACGAGACACACAAGCCCTGTTTACACTTGGTTTAAAAATGTGTCTTGGGGTGATTGGATCACAAGTGGACGGTCGAGGCACATCGCTGTGTACGCCTGTGTCTGACATGTGTCTCCATATTTTTACATACTGTCATGTGTCTGGCTGACCTCTTGTGCTCAGATTTCGTTACTGCCTATCACTTCTGCTAGAAGGTCAAATGACCCTACGCATCTGGTCGTCTCATCTCTGTTGGGGACGCATTAGCATTTACGCCACAAAAGATATGTGGTCCAATGCATCCCAGACCAGCTCAGCAAGTGGTTTGAGTGATCGGATCAAAACACACATTGGTGGTCATTTACACTCGTATTTAGTACTGTCCACTTGTGATTCGATTTCCCAAGACTCATTGTAAAACCAAGTGTGAACCGCTGAGCTATTCTTCAGTACCACATTCATATTAAAGACATGTTCTATTGTGGTTGAGCTTCTGTAGGTCAACAAGTACATCATTGTTCAAAGCATGTCAAATGGACACACATCACAGACAGCGACATTAATTGTAACCATTTTCTCTACTGTAAGTCACCTTCGATAAAACAGTCAGATAAATGAATCAGAAATGTAAAACAAATGTCGATGTGAGTAGAAATAAGGAAAGTCATAGAAAGTGTTGAAATAAAGCCCTATTGCTTAACCCCACAGAGGAAGGAGACACTGAACACCATTGTCCCATCCAACTGACTAATGTACAGGTGCCTGCACCTAACACTCTAGGCTCAGGCAAAAGTAAGGCCTCAGCCCAAAAGCTTTGTTACACTAATGTCTGTGGCCACCCGCCCTTTGTCTTAGCATGTTCAATAATTTGATTTGACATCGGCTTCCAGTCCAGGGTGTATCCCTGCCTTGTGCTCCCTAATATGCGTAAGAACCTGGCCATGTGATGGTACACAGGATAAGAGGTTGGAAAATAGCTGGATTTTGTTTTGATTAGCAATTAATCACATGAATTAATTTGTGATTAAATAACTCTCCGTTCTTAATAGGCATAAATGGCATCCTTATTACTGTGTCTAAGTGGAAATGTGTTTAATGATTACCACCCTGTTAGTGCATGGGTGCCGTAGCATAAAAACACAAAAACAGCGGCACATATGTCCAACTCATAATGGTTCCGAAGAAAAAAAATCACTAGTGATTTATTACGGCAATAACCGGAAATCATTAACTTTTTGCGATTCTTGCAACATTTTATAAAGAACAGGGTTGCCAGCACTCACGCTTTCAGACAGAAATCTTGCGGAAAATCTATGTTATTCCTTTACGAACCTAAAATTAGCTGCATTAAAAGTACTGGTGTCGTTTTCAAATCCTGCAGACTCTTTGCAAAGGTAATTAAACTATTACATACATGTAATTTTTTTTCACTTTATTCAACGTACTGCACAACAATCTAAGAACAACACAAGCAACCATAGATTTATCACAAACTAAGCATATCGATCATAAACATACTACAGTCAAGACCAGCTGCTTTTCTTTGGGACTATGCCCCAGTCACACCGGCCGTAGACCTAACCAGCATGGACAGAAGTACACGAGATTTTTTTTTAATGTAAGGTTAGGTGCGCATTAGGAAACGGCACTGAAAGCTGACGGCTACCTGAGGAGAAACGCTGCTCTTGTCTGATTGGCTGAGGGGAAGCTGGCAGACGCGGTTTGCGCATATAACAGGCAGCGGACGCGTTAGAGCCGCCTTGACGGTGCGAGCTGCGGCAAGTCGGAGGGCAGGATGGAGCGCGAGTGACGGAGCCGCGGAGCGGAGACACCTGTTATCGGCGCTGCGGACCCCCGGCGGCTCGCAGTAAGTGCGTTACGGCGAAGCCCGCAAGTGCCGGACCGATGTGCGAAACTGGAGGGTGAAGACGGGCGCAGAAGGCTTTTATACGACAATAAGAGATTAAAAAAACACACTAATGGTTTTTATCTTATATGTTATGTTGTTATAGTCTTTCTGTGAAATTGATCATTTTAACATGTGAGAAAAGAATGGTGAAGTTGAAGTTTGAAACTGTGGGTTTTAGTTCACTTTTGATGCCGTTGATGAATAACATCCATCCGCATGTGTGCGCTGGCTGTGCCCAGCATTTCTGACCGCGTTATAAGCAGCAGCATCTGTGAAGTGAGAAAGTGTTGATGCGAAACGACGCTTTATAAAAGAAATACATCTAACAGATGACATTTCTTTTCATCCCATTTGTATTTGTCTAGTACGATTAACGAGAAACGCAGTTGTATCATAAATATTGATTATATTTTGTTTAACACACTATTACCCCTTGTATCGTTCTCTTTAATGCACTGCAAAACCAAACACATTTAGGTTGAATATTTCACTGTAGAATAAAACATGGGTAATAATGGCTAATGAGTGCTGAATGAACAGGGAAATTACAGCAACTTAACTTATTAGTCTTGTGAGCAGTTTTCTTATATAGATGTTCGTACCCTCACTGTACTGCAACGTATAATCAAAAAAGCAAAGGTGCCTAACTAAAATTACAGTTCTGCTCTCGGGCAAATATTTATTTTTCCATATAATCCCAAGCCGCTGTGGTCTGTGTGCTCCACCCTGAAACTAAACTGCGCGGAAAATGCACTTAATGAGACCTGCGCCGCTTTTTAAAAGTCAAACTGATTGGGAGTAATTTTCTTACCGTTTATGGAAACCGAATTATACATAATTACACTACATATAGGAATTATCTAGGACATCATAGCAGAAATGCTATTTAAGAGAAAATCGGTAATTTTGTAAGAAGATAAGGCAGAATTCTAGGCAATCGGAAGGAAAGAGTTTGTATGTGTATGAAAACAACTGTGGATGATTCATAGATTATAGGTTCGAGTGTCACCTGGACCATCCAGCTTGAGAATAGTGAATTTCTACATATACCTGTGCTTGCTGTGATCTTGTTTGTTCTGGTTTGTTCTCTCTTCCACTCCTAATGAAGATGTTAATTAGATTCATCCTTTCTAAATCACATGGCCCGCTAACACTTAACGTTTTGCATGTGTGATTGATACATTAAACAAAAAAGATAGTTACGAATTACGGTTTTATATCACCAAGAAGCTTATTGGCATTAATGTGAATATAATTATACAAGCCTACTGCGATTTACTGGGGAATCTATCATGTCAATTTCTATGAGCAATAGTATGAACAAGCGTTTGTTTAATACTAGCACCTAAAAGTGTTTGATATAAGCAGGCGGGGCCACAGCCAGAAATGAATTTCGAGGAGGGCTCAAACTGGCTACATGCCTGGTCAGGAGCAAACAAATTGGGGGAGTCAAACCTGTAATTTTACTATGTAGCTGTCTATGCTAGGTGGCACCATTACCCAGACAGCACCAAGAACTGCCACTAAAGACATAACTGTGGTGGCGATATCGGCCCTGGGGCAGGTGTAATTCACACAGGACTGTCCTCCGTGGTTCATCTTCTGCCTCTGATATTCTCCCGTACAGCTGCAGGTCAGCAAAGCCGGGTTCATGAAGGATGTCTCATGACCTCTCTTGTGTCAGCAAACAAATTTGTGCTCTCTGGGTTTAACCATAAGGCATGCATTTTCTGTCCTTCAAAGGATTTTATTAAGGTCAAAAATGCCAAAGTAATTCTTCAGATGGACCTGCAGAATGCTGACGTACCCCTTCCACAGATTCTTAGACAGTTGTATCTTGTTACCAAATTGATACACTTAAAGAATAAATCAGCTCCGTTGCTTGACATCAGAAGTGTTGGGATGTCAAACCCGACCCCTGCTCTCTATGGAATTTGCACGTTCTACCGTTACATTTATTTGTTTGGGAAATGGTTTTCATAAAAGAGACATACTAGAGTGGCAAATAATGCCTCGTTTGTCCTTACCCAGTCAGGACGGGGCACATGGGTGGTGCACACCCTGTATGGAATGCCCATCCATCACAGGGCCTTCCCCCCAACGGGACATTGTAACACATTACAATGAATTTGAAAATTTTAACGTAATTTATTTACACATTCATAACTACCACAGTCCTGTACTGCGTAAGTGGTTAGAAGATCTGATGCCCCTTGACTATGGAACACCCTCCCAGACCATATGAGGGCACCGCAGCCTACTGAGAATTTTTAAAAGAGGATTTAAAACATTTTATTTTAGTAGAGCTTATAGCTTTTAACTAATTTTGCGGGCTGACGCATTACTTATTTGTTATTCATTTATATGTTTTTAAAAGGAGTTTTATGTTGTTTTTACTGTGACTTTTTTTTTTTTTTTTTTTATTTTGTACCAATGAGATTTGCTTCAAATGTAAATTGCGTTACAAATAAAATGTATTACTATTATTACTAGAAGATGAATGAATCAATGAAAGTTTTATATTTAAACTTGAGAAATAAAAATGTGTGATGTAATTTGTTTACTTTTACATACAGGCTTTGTCAGATTACAAATAACGTTGTTAATTTGAATTGAGAACTGAGATGATATGGATTAAACAAGCGCAGAATGAGGAAAGGAAACATTATGTGAAAGGACAAAGAATGCTATTTTGAAGTGATATGTTAACCTTTCTGAACAAACAGCCAAAATAAAGGCACAGTATTTATCCGTCACGCCTGCACATCAGCCTGTTTTTATCAGCGAAAGGACAGTTGTCTTTGTTCGGGAACCAGTTATGACAAAGTCTTTGAGCTAATTTAACTTGATGATAAGCAAAACAGCTTGGCGTTTCTCTGTATTCTTGCCAAGCTAGCGCTAAGTGTCTTTCTCTGAAAAGTTGTCATCTAGATAATTATTAATAATTTCACTTTGGGAGCCTATGTAAAACTTGACTTTTAACTTTGTAAATTCCCGTTATTTGTTGGTCTATGGTTATTCAATAAGAACTTTTGTATATTTTGAGGTTCGTTGAGGATTTGATGTGTAGTTTTGACTGGTAGGAGTATACAGTCAGTTGTGGCTTCATCGTGCACAGTAAACCCCTTGACATTTTAAGTCCTATTCATGGTTCACTTCCATGGTGAAGTGACACAGTGAGACTTGTGGCGTGGTAAAGACACGTTTGTATTTGTCTGTAATTGTTCTTTCTACTCTTTTTTGCAGAGAGACAATCTTTTAAATCCAGTCAAGTCCTGTGAAAGCATGTGGGTGTTGGACAAGATCCGTGGATCGGTGGAGAGTAACGTGCTGCGTCAGGGTGACACCGGGGACAGGCAGGGCAAGGTCCCCGTCTACAGCAACGTGCTAACACCGGACAAAATCCCCGACTTCTTCATCCCCCCAAAGCTGGTGAGCTGCCCCCCAGAGATGGAGACACTGGATGCCAAGCCTAAGGATGTTCTGCATCCTTCCTCCTCAGAGCAGACCATCAGTGGCAAGAAGCCCCAGGGCAGCCCACGTGGCCCCCGGCTGGTCAGCAAGCTGGCAGGAGATACCAAGAACCTCTTGAAGGTGGCCAACCGGCACATCATTCAGATCGAGACGGCGGATGAAGCTGTGGCTGGGGACACCAACGCCGATCCTCAGTCTCAGACCGCCATGTCTTTGCCCTACGTACCAAAAACACAGACTTCCTACGGCTTCGCCACCCTGATGGAGAGCCCCCACACTCGCCGGAAGGAGTCCCTCTTCCACAGCGACCACACGAGTCCCGCCACCTCACCCAACTCCCAGCGCAAATCCACAGGCAAGGGCCCCACTGAAGGCAACCACCTGAACCCGGCAGACTTCAGCACCGCTCACATGAACCCATACCGCTACTTCAGCGGCGGGGAGAGCGACACCTGCTCCTCAGCAGAGTCTTCGCCCTTCAGCTCGCCGCTGCTGTCCCGCTCCGCCTCGCTACTCAAGATCCTCACTCATGAGACACAGGCTAAGGTGGTGAAAGCCAAGAGGACCTTCGCCCGCCACAGCTCCCTGTCCACGGACGAGTGCAGCTCCGCCGAGCCCAGTCCCTGCATCCAACGCCGGATCCACTGTGCCACAGCTCTCGGCGGGGACCACCTTCCAGGCCTGGACCGACAGCACAGGGAGCATACGATAAACCTACACAAGGGCGGCAGCCTGCGTCTCCGCACCGACTACGATCCCAGTGCCGCCCGTCTGCGGATCCGTGTGCTGGCGGCCGAAGACCTGTACGACAAGCTATTCGACACAAAGAGCATCAACTGCTGCGTGGCCATTTACCTGAACCCTGGCAAGCTGCAGAAGCAGAGGAGTACCATAATCAAGAACAGCCGCAACCCCGTCTTCAACGAGGACTTCTTCTTCGACTCCGTGCCTTCTGTGCAGGTGAAGAACCTGGCCATCAAGATCAAGGTGGTCAACAAGGGCACGAGTCTGAAGAGGGACCTGCTGCTGGGGGAGAGGGAGATCCCTCTGGTGAAGCTCCTCTCGGGGCTTTAGGTGTGTTGATACCCCAGGACAGGGCAAAGAACAGGAGCTTTGTGTTGACCTGGTCCTTCGTATATCTGCCCAGCTTGAAGATGTGAGTTTTCTTGTCATAGGATCAAAGGAACCTTCCAGTTACATAAACTTTCATTTTCAACAAGCTTTACGTTTAGCTCATCAAAACACAGATCAGCCGTTATAAGGCACATGCATACTATACAGTTTATCGAATCTACTTTTTTTTTGCAGTGTGCCGCAGCCAGCAGCGGTGACCGAATGCGTGTGTGTAATTCGTTCTCCTTGAAACACATTCTTTGAACATTGGGGCCCTTTGAAGTCTCATTATAATCTGATGTGCAAATGCAAGCTTCGATTGTGATCACACAATGATGTTACTCGCTAAAACTCCTTCAGCGTCTCGTGAGTCTGCAAGTGGGATCGCTTATGCCTGCTTCTTAATCTGAAGCTGATGCATTTTCTATCAGTTTGACACGCAGATACTATCTGATTGTTCTTACGGATTACGAATAATGTCTCCCATAAGCCTTATTAAATAGCACATTCGTACATTGTGTCATTATGTTGCATCAAAAGCACCCTTCATTTCATCTTTATATGTTTTTCCACCCATGAAGTAGCTATTCAACATTTCTGAGATTTTAATCGGATATTTTTGTCTTTATATGGTGTATCTGTGGAGCATCCGCCATGACGCTTCTTGGATGTGTTTTTTTTTTTTTGTTATATATTTTTTGTGCCTTTGACTTTTTAGCTGAATGACTACCTTACACATGCTATTTTTAATATAAAGGTGTTTGATTTAGACCGACATCTGCTCTGTGTCCAACAGCATAAAGGGAACAGAGTAAGAGTGTAAAAATAGAGGCTGTCCAGGGCATTATTGTTGCTTAGTTTCATTTTTCATTCTGTTCTGTAATCAAATTATTTGTAACAAATGTCTGGCTTTAGGTGGCCGGTGGGTCTCACTTTTATCTAAACCGTTCACATATTCATCACCTCCTGGGGATGTGGCAGACGGCTTTAGTTTATTGTGGCCGTCTGCTGAGGAAGACTGGTCGCCCCCTGAGTTGGTGCTAACATGTCCTTACAGGAGGGCGAGACACACATAAGTAGCTTGGCAGAGGTTTGAATCAGAGGAGAAATTACCCCATGCTCCAGTTTATCCTGCTGGATTGTCACATTCAGGTTGTTTTAGGTTGTAAGAAGGCTGGAGCTGTATTTGTCGGTAGGGTGTATCAGGATGGAAAAGGCTAATTCAACAGAGCCACAAGCAGATGTGAAGCTCTTATCTTCATCATGAGGGCTCCGCCATGCTTAGTGTTGCTGTGATTGGTTTCTGCTGGTGCTCCATGCTTAACAGGCTGTTATTCCCATGAGACATCTGTCAAAATAAATCCAATAGAGTCAGGTGAATCTATGATGTGTTGAACTTCAGGTCATGTTCTTGGTACGGTGGTGGTCATTACAGATATGACAAAGTGAGCTGTACTCTGTATACTAAGTTTAAAAATATTGTTTTTTTTTTTAAGTGCCTGTATGTAGGGTCAACTTTTAATGGTAGTGGTGAAAAACTAATGGTGTTAAAATGAGTGACGTAAGTAGACAGTGTAGCATGCAGTAAAGTCTTTGTACTCACTAATGTACTCATACTCGATTCCTGCTTATGTCCAATTTGGCTGCTGATTTTCTCTCTGTAATTGACTGTCTTACTTGCACATGACAGTAACACGCATGCATGCCAGGGGTCTCTCTAAATAAGCAATTCAGACATTAATTGGGCG
>JAAGVU020000032.1:4727768-4746544 GCA_011763525.2 Mormyrus iriodes
TCTTACTTGCACATGACAGTAACACGCATGCATGCCAGGGGTCTCTCTAAATAAGCAATTCAGACATTAATTGGGCGAGATGTCACACTGTTTGATGACAATGAATGACTTTTACAATTTGATGTGGCATGGTAGATATTACTGCGAGAGGCAGTCGTTTCAATTGGCATCCACTTAAAACAGCATCGCATGCCATAGAAACAACCCTGTAGTTTACGTGACAGTCTAGCTTTGCTGAACCAAATTAGAGTAAATACAACTGCAAGCTTGAAAATCTGTAATGAAGTCAGATAAAACGCTGGCCTGAAATCTTATCTTAACTTTATGCTGATGCAGAATGTGTTTGTAACGTTTTTCCTCGTTAATTCAAAATTTAAACATCCTGCTGTATTTTGATTAGCCTCAGCCAGTGTCGATGTATGACGTTTGTCGTAATTCATAGTTTATACTGAAGTAATGCATGGTATGCTGACTGCTAACATTTTTGTGTGTCTACAGGTTAATAGGTATTTCCGCAAAGTATACAGGATGTTTACTTACACAGGGGCATAAGTAGAAGTTTCACACAGAAAGAGGAAATGTTTGGACATTTATTGGAAAGAAATACCAAAGTTCTTGAATATAGGGGTATACTTTTTCACTGAAATTACCACATTTTACCTGATGAAGTAGATATCTGTTCTTCTGAATGCTATGTCTGGAGAAATTGAACAAGTTCTCAGCACCAGAGTTCCATTGTAATGTGAATGTCCATTTGCTAGTGTCTGTAGGTATATGGGATCTGTGTGATGTCCGTGCCAACGCATTCCAATGGGTTACTGCTGTACTTTTCAAACTCTGCATATATATGTATGTATATGATACTTTGATTAAAAGCAAATGAGTGAAATGACTGTCATTACTATTGTATCAAATTTAAGGACATTGATGTTTTAAAACTATTCTGACATTTTCAGCCGGTCTTTTTTTCCTTAATCTCTTGATACCATCAGCAGTATTGAACACTCTTTGAGATACCATGAAGTGTTCCTTGACCATTGTGCTCACAGATCATGTAGTGTGAAGTAAGCAGGGATTTGCTATTTTGGTGCTCAGACTCTGTGTGAGGAAAACAGGTCTTTGGTACCACAGTGCTCACAGTCCGTACCTCGGACATGAGAAAGCGAGTTGGTAGTATGGGTCATAGACTGTTTTAATAGCTATGGGGGAGTTAAAAACACAGAAGCTGTTTGATGTCAAAGTAGTGGGGAGGGTGAGCCACAGTTGACCAGTAGGGCAACAGCCCTGTATCTAACAATTGTGAATGTAAACCATGTGTTTGGTATTGCAAAGAGACCCCTTAACAATAACCAGCCAAAGATTGTTTAACTAGTGTTTTATGTTGCGCCGGTTTCAATACAGCCCTACAGGAATTGTTTTGTGTTGTATTTGTCAAAGGAGGAGTGTGACTTGTGTGTTTCCATGGGGACCGTGGTTTATGGATTTCGAAGAAATGTTCAGAGGATTAAGACGCAGCATTGCAGGGGTTTTAGGGAGCACAAGGTGATCCAGGTATTACGCCATGGGCACTAGCTCTCAGCACAAGATTAGTTTGCAGGGCCACTTTTATCAGTAACGTGACATATTGGAAGCTCTGTATTTTAAAAATTGGAGACATCAAGTAACATTTTTTAGAATTTTTAAAAAGAATGACACTGATTTCTGTCAAAAGCATGATGTTTTTTGGATCACAGACTGGATCTGGTGTTTAAGAAGTCACCGACAAAAACGTACATCCAGCGTAAGTCCTGAGTTTGCTAAAAGTTAAAAATGAGTGTTATGTACAACAAGGGTTAAAAACGAAAACAAACCCTTAATTCTCTAGACTCAGAGCATATTTGGACTGCACACAAACAATGAGAACTCCATATTTAACAATGGAAAAAATATCCATTCTGATCAGGGTTACATGGAGATCTGGAGTCTATCACAGGCAGCATAGGGCATGGCTGGGGGACACCCTGGACAGATCGCCAGTCCATTACACTACAGCCAATTTAGCAATGCCAGTTAGCCTGACAGCATGTCTGTGGATTATTGAAGGACCTAATAGAAACCCATGCAACACAGGAAGAGGCTGCAAACTCCACACACACCCAGGAGGTGGGGAGCAGCGGTCCTACCTACTGAGCCATCAGGCCATTACAATGCATTCAGTGCATTTTTAAATTGAATAATAACTTTATTGATCCCTGTGGGGAAATTCCCATTTTTGCCTGCCGCCCGTCTTGCTCTCTGTGACACACACACACAGGTGAGAGCAGGCACAGCAGCTTCATTGGAGCTTATGAAGTATAATAACACTATAATGCCTTATGGCTATCAACAGAAGATACAGTAATTATTAATATTAATTCTAATACTAACCATCATAATGCATTATGAAGGTATCTATAGTGCTTTAAGTAAAATGCTACCAAAATATATCATATTTAATAATATCAAGTTAATCACAAAATCACAAACAGTTAACTTGAATATTTTATACCAGTGATGGACTATTCCAGGTAATGTTTCCCTTTAACAACAACCCATAATGGGAAATTAGGCTTTAATGAAAAATGCTTCATACATCAAGCATTACTGTGGAAACAGCAGGACACTCATCCAGCTGAGATTCTGCATGGAGCGAGTTCAGCTTGAAAGACCTCAGTCTGAATCAAACTTTCTTGGAAGCCTAAATACTACAATGTTTTTAAAACCTGACTGCTTCAACTTTGCTTCCGATCTGTATAAGCGCTATGAGCAATATAAATATATAAAACATACATTATTATGACGATATGGTGGAATGAGGTTTCTGAGTTTAGCGATCATTCTTCATGCTTTGATTTTTCACAGAAAGGCTTCTGTTGTGGTTTAGTCTAAACTTTTACTACCTAAAATAAAAAGGAAAAACTTATGGGGCACGTGTGACAGATAAACCCACTCAGGTCACCGTTTGTGTGACCCACTGCCATCCCGGAAAATGTTCAGAGTGATCAGATCCTGGACTAATAGACTGAGAAACCGCTTCTTCGAACTTAAATTCAAAATCAGGAAGTAAATTTAGCAGGTATCTGACATCACAACACTCACCGCTGTTACCGAACACTGGCATGACAGCAGATCTGAAGAGGTCACTAGCGCATAACTGATAAACCTAACGTTTTGCAATGAGTCGGCACTCTACCGTGGTAAAAAAGCATAATGGCGATCGACATTTTAGGTGGCTGCATCGCATACTACACTACACTGTGCCCTGTCTATGCATGCACCACAAAGGCTCACTTGCAAATTGTTATGTTACTGTGGGTGAGAGGACACTTTACATTCAGGCAGACACAAGTATTTTAGCACTAGTGTTCAGTAAGTAATGCTCATTTTTGTGCATCACACATGCAGCATTATTAAACAATATGAATCTGGAATTAATCATAAACATAATGAATATTTAATTATCAAATAAGAATAAGTACTGGCAAAAAATTTGAAATGAGTATCACTGAAAGTATCTGTCAGGTGACACAACTTCATGTGGAGCACGATGCTTTTAACCTGTAGCAGAACTGTAAACATTGATATTTTGACAAATATTCAGAAAACCAACCAAGTAATATAATACGAGGATTGAGCACAAATGCAAAAAAATGGCAAATGCAACTTAAAAACTCATCTCCAGTCTTCATAGAATGGTTACAATCTGCATAGCAAAACATAAGAAGTTAAATTTAAAAACCTGATATGAATAGACTACATTTCATTGTATAAACCAGTCAGTTCAAGAAAGGCATTGTCTGCTTAATAGTACCAGCAGCTCTTTATTATTACATTGAAAAGCAACATAAAGGCTCACAAAATAAAGAAACATGGAATTCTAAAGCAAAATTATGGTGCACAAAAATGACATTATCAAACCGCAGTCTAGACCAGCTGATATGAATTAGCAAATAAACAGCAGCACATTAGGGTCAGTCTGTTAGTCAGAGGTTCTGCATGGAGGACAAAAGCAGCACATGATTCATTCCTCTAGTCAAAGTTTCATGACCATGACAAACAAAGAACTTCTGATCACTACATCAGACTTATCTTCCTCAGATATCTTTCATTTATTACTGGAAATCTGAATCTTCTTGGCACATGGACTGTTATATTATCACACTGTACACTTTTTAAACTTTGTATTTTTATCCGCCATGTTTCCATGTGTGTGGAGTTTGCATGTTCTCCCCGTGTCGTTGTGGGGTTTCCTCTAAGTACAATGGTTTTCCCCCACAGTCCAAAAACATGCTGAGGTTAATTAGTTACCAAATTGCTTGTAGTTGTGAACGGTGTGTGAGTAAATGGTGTAAGTGTGTGCCCTGTGATGGGTTGGCACCCCATCCTGGGTTGTTCCCTATCTGGCGCCCGTAGCATTTGGGATGGGCTCTGGATCCCCCGTGACCCTGCACAGGACAAGCGGTTACAGAAAATGGATGGATGGATGGATGGATGTTGTTATTGTTTTTTTTCACGAATCTTTATGTAATATTTCAATTACCCATTTCCATTTACCTGTTTATGACATGCATCCCATTCAGGCCCTGCACTGTGTTGCCTGGGATAGGCTCCAGATTACTGCCATCACATGAATATAAAATTTTAGAATATTATCAACCAAAAATCATTTGGTTCAGGTTCCAGAAACTTTAATATTTAATATTTCATGTGCTATTGCAGCAATGTGGTTGTTACATTAATTTGACTTATATTTTTTACAGATAGATAGGAGATTGCATACATGCCACATTTTACAAAAGAACTTCCAGATTTAATTAATAAATCAAAGTACAGAGAGAAACATCCCTGTAGAGTGAAACAACAGGACACTTATTACTCTGTAACAAGATGGACAATAGGAATTCCCTTTCTGATGAAATTCAGGTAGGAAATGGTGGGGCTGAATCTGAAATTGTTGTTTTAACAACGTAGTTCTAATTCTGACAGCACACAACCCTGCAGTGCCTTCCAGTGCACTGTCACCTTCATCATCGCCCAGCTGCACCTGTAATCATCAATTTCCTTTGTTCAGCCCTGGACATGATGGACTGCCGTGTGAATCGGACAGCTCCCACCAGCCCTCACCCCATCGGAATACCACAGTGATCTGTTAAAGCCCAGGACGTCAAGTGTGTAATCACCACCGGACTGAAACCCATGAGTACTGCACCTTTGGTATAGCACCGATCTTCTGACTCAGGTATTTCCTGTAACTGGACTAAGCACTGTCTATGGGAGCTATTGGTGTCATTTATCATTTTTTTTATTAAAACCAAAACGAGATTGTACTTGCGTTTATTTGGTATTTTTAACTACGGAAAATGTTTATACATAAGACATGTTAAGGACAAAGTAAGTTAATATTTTACTAATATACACATACACACACCTGCAAACCCGCAAACAAATTATGAACAACAAACTGCCTCTGCCATCACCATGCACCTGTAACCGGTAAGATCCATGTTCCTTATGTTATGCGCTTTGTAACATTTACTGAAAATTACTCATGGAACAAACACGAAAG
This sequence comes from Mormyrus iriodes, assembly GCA_011763525.2. Classification (NCBI taxonomy): domain Eukaryota; kingdom Metazoa; phylum Chordata; class Actinopteri; order Osteoglossiformes; family Mormyridae; genus Mormyrus; species Mormyrus iriodes. Next base: position 4,733,353 of record JAAGVU020000032.1, read on the forward strand.
ACATGCAGAGCGTGTGAACACTGACTGCTTTTCCATAAGTAAATATGTGTTAATGGAATGTAATGGACTGCCATTGGTGGTGACCCCATTTGGTGATATACTCAGGATCATTCTGACCCTAAGTGGATTTAACTGAAACGGAGTGGATAAAAAATTATAAAGACAAGACTTTTATCTTAAAATTTCAAATTTATGTTAAACGTTTGTCTTTTGACCAGCCCATATAACATTAATAGTTTATATTAACACTGCTTTACTGGCGACTACAGACAATGGCATCAAAAATACAATACCAGCCATTTCACATTATACTGGCAATACACCTGCTGATTTTTAAAATTGTTAAGGATCTTAGCATCCAATCTTATTTTCTTCTAGGGAAGTGTTGTAGCACATAAGATGAAGGATCATAAGATTCTGAATAGTAATATGTGAATATCTTTTCAGTTTGGTTGACAGCAATAACTTTGTGTGAATATATTTTGCAGAATTTTTCAGAAAGGTGTGCTGTGCTTTGGAAAGAACATTATTTGTTGACTAATAGGAAGGAGCTGTGTTACTTTCCGGCACGGCTAGAAGTGAAGCTAACATTTAGTCTGACAGGAATTGACTTACGGGGGTTAATTATGGTATGCTCTTTTCAGAGAATGACCTGTTTGCAGCAGGCTGGGCTCCTCACTTTACTAATGGGTGGCATGTTATCAGATGCTAGAGTGGAGATAGTAAGAGGTTACAGAATTATAAATTCTCAGTTATTCATCAGATTAAATGAACCAATTTGATGAGTGGCAGATTCGTAGAGGGTTAAACAAAGAAACTATAATGACTAGTGGATACGAGCAATGATAGCTATTTTTTCCAATACAGGTGGTGTCAGTAGTAAGAACTGATGCCGCGGAACCAACATTTTTTTTCCACAATCAATGATTCTAAACTGGATTGTCTGAATATAAATCCACACAGTATGTCAGGTTATGCCCCACATGCCAAATTCTTGCCAACTGGTTATAAACATAACATAATATCTGTACATATTAATACATTTAACAAATGTCCACTGATGTTGCCTGAAGAAAGAGCAAAATGAGGAAATCTATGCCTGAGATAACATGAGGATAAGGTTAGACTATTGTTGGAAGACAGTGTCTGTTGTTTAAATTGTGGCGATTCAGTACGTCACCTGCTCTACTTCAGTAAAAAATATTTAAGTCTTGACTGGCACCTTTCTGGTTAATATTATTACTGTCACTGTATTCAAAGTCCAGGTGGCACTAGAGATATCAACATTAGTAAATTAGTAAATGCAACACCTACAAATGGATATTCCACATGAATAATTTATGAGAGATCCAAGCAATGGGTAATCAGAGCAAATGTATTATTTCATTGATTTGACTACCAGCCAGTGCGAATTGTGAATTATTGACTTAATGGGAAAAATATCCTCACCCAAAAATAATGCATATTTACACTGATTAAATAATCAATTAAACCTAACCAGATTTGTCTATACAGGAAACTCAAAAACGTCTGACCAATAAAATGAAACAACTGACACTGACCAATGGCAGGACAGCCCTCTGATTCTAATGCAGGTTGTTTGATCATTACAGTAAAAAAATTAAAACAATAAACTGTGCAGTGTTTGGAAATTCCCATGTTTTGTAAACATTTATTTAAAAATGACACGGTGCTGAGCGCTCCATTGGCTGGTTGCATTTTCACAGCTCTCTGCTGTCAGATCCTAATTGCAACAGTTCAGGCCTGATAAAGAGACTTGGAATTGAGTTGCTGACAGTTTTTAGGGAAAGATACTTACAATATATATTGGGAGCTTTCAGTAATAGGGTGTGTGATCACGGTGCATTTTGGCTGAAATGTGGTAGCTTGTGATGCTGATTCAGTAACACTTTACATTAACTGCACCTTCATGACGCCTTTATAATGCACTCATAGAATATTCATAAGCAGCATGTAAGTATACCTTAACATCCTAACATACCTCAACAGCTTTATTATACATTAATAACAAGCATTATATGACATTATGACAATAACAAATTGTATAATGTTTATGAATGTACATTAAAGCTGTTGAGGATGATAAGATATTCTTACGTGCTGCTTATGAATGTATCATGAATGCTTATGAATGTTCTACAAATGCATTATAAAGGCGTTATGAAGGTGCAGTTAATGTAAAACATTTTAGCTTAAAATCTGTAAAACAAAATGGAGAATCTGATGTAAAAGCAGCGGACAGGACTGTGGGAATAGTGACAAGTTCAGATCCCTTTATTTTTTACTTTTGAGCAAATTAACGTGTGTGTGTGTTTTTTTGAACTAAATCATCTGTGCAAATTGGAAGTGTGTAAGTTATGTAAATAGCTTGTGATGAAAGCATTGCTGCTAAGCAACTGAATAATAATGGGGGGTATTTAAATGTGCCTTTCAAACAAAAGAAATAGAATTTCAAAATGACATTGAACAAGGGTTAATCAATATATTTATTTGCTTGTTGAAAATTTAATGTAGCATGGAGACGATTACTTTCTACACAGGTAACAAAGCGAGCCAGGCCAGGCTCCTCAGTTCATAGCAGTCAGCAGCGCCATGTTGCCTAATGAGCGCTTATTATAGAGAACTGGGGGGGAGCTTTTGTTGCCATGGCGTCTCCCATGTTTGATTTCCTGTTTGTCCCCCAATGATGTCAAGACAATCAATCAAGGCTGTTAACTGCCCTGGCTGATTTCTTTTTTGTGCCTCTCTTTAGATCTCCTGTATTCTAACGTAAGGTTAATAACAAAAGATAATTACCGTAATTCTGTACTTCAAAGCTCCAAGTCGATGCTTTTTTTGTCTTTAATTTGTACACTTTGATTGAACCCGAAGGATAGGGTGGTTTTATAATTACACAAGTAATATTCAGAAAGTGTCAAACGATAGTAATTTTCATGACGTGGTAATAAGAGTAAAATCTGCTTTGTTGGTTTATCTTTAAAAAAGTTATTTTTGATCATCATGATCATCAAAATATTCAGTTGATATTCAGCATATTCATTGCACTTAGTAAGTTAATTTCTGGGAAAAATAAGATATGGTTTAAAAATTTTCAAGCATAACTTTTCCAACAAATGCTAGAGTTGCGGGCATTTTGAATAAATTCTTTCCAAAACGGAAAGCATGCCTCGTAATAGCCATAATATTAATGGTAATTGCAATAATCGTCTGATATAAGTATTTCTGCAGAGTGCTATTTTGGAGATTCCAGTGCTTGTGGAGACATGAAAAAAAAGGCAAAATCAGGCCTGTGACAGAACGTCTGCCTCGGGTTCGTGGTGGCCAGTCTGCAGCGTCAGTGGTAAAGTGGAGTGTTGAGGGAGGTAGCAGTTATTGGCCATCTTGCAAGCGGTCCGTGCCCTTTGGTTTGTCGTTGCTGTTGTCACTGACACAGTAAATCCCAGCGAAACGAGCTGTGTACTGATGGGGTATAGCAGTCAGGTTTTCAGTCTGTGTATTTTGGGCCTCATAACAAAGGGCAAAGTGAAGGTGGAAAGGTGGAGAGCAGGGGTGTAGCAAGAAAATCAGGGCCCCCTGTCAAAATGTCACCTTGGACCCCCATTACATTATATAATTTTATTATTTTATGTGTTCAAGTGCCCTTGTAAAGTGCTGGGCCCCAGAATCTGCTAGGGGTATCCATGCCCCTATTGCACTCCTGTTTTTACAGAATCCACTCTTATGTTTTTAAAACTGGTTACAATTACAGCTGCAGTGATAAACTTGGCCCTATGAAGGTCTGTGTAGTGTCTTCATAATGCAGCATGAATCGGATCAGTGTTTGGTGATTAGGTTTGGGCGGTATGATGATGTTACAGTACACAGCATTTGGCTCAGCCGGGAGCAAGGTCCCTAACCCCCATCTCCATCAGCACTGCTACAGGTGGCTGCCCTTCACTGCCAGGCTTGCTCTCACCTACATATGTGTCCGTGTGTCATGGAGAGCAAGATGGGGTGCGCAAAAAGAGACTTTCCCCATGGGGATTAATAAAGTGTAATTATTATTATTATTGATGTTCTTGTTATTTAGAGATCCCAGAGGTACTATTTTTAATACTGTCAAAAATATAGACGCTCCTCTTTCAATTAAAATGATACGGAGATGCTGTATTGAGGCGATTCTTTATAGTGCACAGTCCTAGCTGGGATTGGAGGCTCATTTAAGTAAAATAAAAACAACCAAAAGTTAATGCCACAAAAACAATATGCACCGTGAACGTGCTGCAAACTGCTTGAGCATTCACTGCATGCGTGACGCGTAGTGCGCATGCGGTCGCAGATCGGGCAGGTGCCGCAGATCGGGCAGTGACAGTGCTGTCAATAAACGAAGGATGATCATTTTAACTCTCCAACAAGGAGGTGTCTCCTCGATTCCCCTGGCGCTCAACTTCCACACCGATAAGCCTGTTTAGGCTCTCTCTGATTCCGGAGTTCACAGAAGCCTACATGATTTACGTTTTTTTATTATTATTAAATACGTAGTGAAATGTCTAGAAGGTATGACAGTATAAAAAAATAGATGCCGCCCAAACCTACTAGTGATCATGTGATTGATAATGAGATGCACCGTGAAATGGATTGACATTGACAAGTGTGTTCCCAGAACGGGATTGTGATTATAACGGCATATATGCTGATTATGGCAGCGAGTGCTCTGGAGCGGCGTCATGTCCATTGAAGTTATGGATGCGCGTCAGATTTTTGATATCTGAATTATTTTATATATTTATTTAATTTAATTTCTTTTTATAATATATATCTATGATCATTTTATACAATGAGTAAAACTTATTCTTCTAATTATGTCATATAGCACATACCTCTAAAAATCATTACCCCCCTTCCCTGTCGTGTTAGTTTCTTCCAAACTTTGCGACAGTAGGTACGCACGCGCTAAGAACTCTGCTGTGCATCGACGCAGCAAGAGATTAGCGCTGGGTTCTTGGAGTAGTTGGCAGGGTAACCGCATCAAACCCTTTTTCAAACGTTTATGAAAATTAATTGCAATTATTTGTATATATAATTGGGTTTGAGAAATATAGGCATAGTTTGCGTTGCAAGATAATTGGCTGCTACCATTTAAACGTAGCCATCCCTCAATACGGTTGTTTAGCCTTCTGGCTCGCTAGCTAGTCATGGCATCCTATTTAGCCTTACTAAAGGAGAGCTCTGTGAGTATCATGACAGTGAGCTGGGAGTTTTTACCGCCACTATCACAGGTTATAGTTGGCAAAGATGTTTGCTTGTATTACAGAAAACAAGTGATCTCGTGAACTATGAACTATGCAAATCGGTTTATAATTTTATAAACATTATGTACGTCAGAATAGGAGCCATTCCATTGATGCAGTAATGGGGACCAAAAGCCTAATCGGTCTAGCTAGGATAAGGACGTGACTGTAATCTTCTTGGCCATGTCACGGCTGTTACCCATAAAAAATCAGTTTCTTCTTCGAATCTATAATTACTCAATGTGCTTCTTTTGTACTCATTTTTTGGCTGTTTTGCAGAACATTCAGAATAAAAGCTGTAACCCCGCAACTCAAATTTACCGCGTCTGATTGTTCTTGTGTTGGAGGTATTTTGGTGTCTCCGGTGAAATGCAGAATTTTGAACAGTTCAAAGATTAAATAGTCTAACTTGAGTATATGTAACTGGAAAACATAAATTGTTCTGAAGGAAATTAATTTTCATTTCTTTTTCAACCAGAATTATTAGGAACATGTTTGCTGTTTAAACATGCTGCACAAAAAGGAGTATTTTGCTTAAAATGAAACTTTGAATGAAATTTTATTGTCATTATACATTCACTACAATGAAACGCTGTTTAGCTACTCTCTGATCATCAAAAAGTACTAACAAAGACAAAAATACACATTTTAATGAAAGTTCATTTAAACTAGGATACCTTAAACCCAACAAGTTATCCTGTTAACCAAGAAATCCAGCTTTGTGATACAGGCCCCTGGTTTGGACTTCATCTTCGTTCATTTACATTTAGCCCAGTCTACCTTAAATCCAACCAATTATCGACCAATTACGTCTTGTGTTTACAGCCAGCAACCTGCAAGATAGACTGTTGCAGACACACTCACAACAGACAATAACAAGTATGTATGATTTTAGGGTTTACAAACGTTTTGACGTTTAAACTTTATTCACTTCACCTGCAAAAAAATGTTAGCGTATTTAGTTAGCAGAACTAAATTTAGCGGAAGCTAATCGGTCCACTAATGGTTTTCAAAGTTATCGGAAACTCTAATCCGCTAACTAAAAAACTAGCGTAGCAAATTAGTGGTTAGGGGATTAGTGGCACCCTGCCCACCACATATAAAATCTAAGATATAACCTTTATAGATATAATCATAGATTATTTATAATTCATGTACAGTCTGGTATGAATCTGGACATCTTGTTCTTTCAACCCATTTTCTGTTGCTCGGTACAGCAGTTTACAGCCGCTTGGGATTCAGTTTTGTGATTCTGGATTCATTATCAAAGGAGGAAAAGAACACAGTACAAATATCGTTTTGCACAAACATAGAGGTTCTGTATTTAGACAGACCCAACTTGTTGAGTAAATAAAGGGTAACATTTGCCCCATGAAAGTCAAATACGGCATTTCTGCGACGACGGTTCAAATGTCGACAGGGTCTCCATTTACACTGTTTAAATAAAAGGTTTTTCTAATACTTTAATGTCACTTTTGGGTGACCCATCTCTCGAACTTATTGGTAGCTATTGCTACATTAAATTGTTTTTCGCTGCTTGATAGTTTAGTTTAGAGCAGCTATAAGTAAGGCCTTTTATGTTTGCAGGTGTTTCCTGTGTTGTTAATGTTTTACTGAGTATGTGATAAATGCGCTCTTAACCTATTGACTGTATGCATACAATGATACTTTGTAAAATATCAATATGCTGTATGACAATGAGTTAAACAGACTAATTCACAGTTAAGTTGCAGACTCGGTTCACTCCCCAGGGAGCAGACTTTTAGCAGTAATCATGCAGCTGTGTCCAGTCTATTGTGGCTCAGCGATGGTGAAGCATTTTGTGTGCAAACAAGATTAAGTCTTTTGATTGTTGCACTGGCAAGACAAATTGGTCTGGAGCACCAGGCTTAGTAGACGGAGAGGATATTGGATGTGGCTTTTGTTATTTACAAATCAATGACTGGCAGTTGTGAGACATGAACTTTACCAGATAGTGGGTAGAAACAGCACCATAAAGAAGAATTTGTTCCCAGACATTCAGATGTTTTTGAGGGTTGGATTCATGGCTGGATTAAGACCTCTACACGTTCCTGGGCATCGGTACAATAAGACCCCCCTCACCCCATTGGCCTGGAACTTCCTAGTAATTCCTGCTAATTCTTGATTGTAAATATCCTCAATTCAGCACCTCTTGTGTCTTTTTTCTTTTTAATGCCCCACTGCGGTCTCGGGTTCTAGCAATATCCATTCTGACTCCGCGAATCCCATCGACCACCCACAGTTTTATTTTCTGTAAGTTTTCTGTAAATGACTGTGAGCGTCTGCTAGTATTTGATAGGCTGACTATTGCACTTTTCTTCCAATTTAAATTTTTTTGTCAGACATATTCAAAGGCCCCTTGAGACACAGGACCCTTGGGTTCGCCCACAGGTTTCCCATATGGTAGATCCGGTGATGGCTGGAGTGTTATATGGAAGGAGTGTGGGAGAAATGATGTCAACTGTGTGTTTTCTATTCAATTCACATGCAATCTTAAGATGTGGGAAAATGATTACATTCCCTGCCCCCCCCGCAGTCAACTCTGTCAAAATAAAGTGGTAATTAAAGTCAGCTGTTTAATTATTATGGCATTGCAGTAAGAAGCTCACACAAGCAGTCGAGAACAGTGGTGGTTTTGTCATGGTTTGGGGAACGATTTACTGCAGCAGCACCCAAGTTACCTGCTGGGGAATGTCAGGCCATCTGCCTAGGAGATGAAGCATAGATGATCGTGCACCATCACAGTTAGACGAACATCAAACATGCTGACGAGTCCACATGAGAATGGCAGGAGAATGGTTTTTGTCTGGCCAAGTCAACAAGTAACCTTAAACTCATTAAGGTGTGGAAAAGCGTGAAGTAAGCTGCACATAGAGCCACAGAGACTGATGCATAAATTCAGGATGTGTTTGGCTGTTGTCATTTCAGCTAAACGTGCTGGAAGTATGCCATGGGAAATATATATTTTCCTTTTAGTTTAGCAAAGTCGTTTTGTAGATGGTAGAGTTGCATCGATCCGATATTCAGATTGATCGAAACCTATCAGACGGATTCGGACAATTGTGACTGATCTACGTCCGATACTTACTTATTTCGTTTTCGGCAGTCTGTAAAAAGATAGCTGCTACTTCTTGTTAAGTGGATTTGTACGATCAGTCGCACGACAGCTCTTTCCAATTTTAGATGCGCACTCGTGGCATTCAAGCTGAACGCTAACGCTGGCACTCAGTGGGTGTGAGCGCAGAGACTTCCGACTGTTGTGACGTCATGCGCATACCCTTCGCAGTACGAGGAGATAAGAGGATGACGGATGTGGAAGTATAATCAGTACAAAAGCAGTCTTTGTAAAAATAAGGTTTTGAGACATGGAAGTAGCGTTTAGTGGGAAATCCCTCTAAACAAAGCGTGAGTAATACGAAAAAGCAATGGATGATTTGGGAGTTGCTAGCTTGGGCTGTTCTGCGCCCTCGATACAGCTTGTGATGCACGAGGGGCTGTAAGGTGTAAGTGCTGCTAGACTGAGATCCTAATGAGTGACCAGTAACAAGGTAAAGTTAGTAGTTCCCACTCCCTGTGATCTGTAAGGACGTGAAACAAGTGTTGGGCAATGATTTAGTCCAATTTATTAACTGCTTCATACAGGCTTTTTTCAAAGTCAATTGTGTCCTATTTTAGACCTAAATTGCTATAAAAATAATCACTGTTACAAATGAAGTGAACCGCAGGTATTGTGTTATGTAGATTAATCATTTCTATTGAAATGCAGAGTGTTAAACTGTGTATCTTGACGTAGCCATGGCGACGGGTAGACGCAGACACCTGTGAATTAACGTTAGGCCGCTACACAGACAGAAGAGCTTTAATTAGACTACTAGAGAAGGTATTCACAATGTTACTGCAGTCCTTAATTAACACACAGTTCACATAAAATCAAAGGGGATTATTTTTCAAATGAACAGGTGTCCCTGCTCAATGCCTCTTCCTCAGATGCAGAGCCTATATGCGCGCTTTTTTTACACCTACGGTAGTGAGAGAGTCACGCCCATCTGTTGTACAGATGAACGTGATTGGTGCATTGCGCCACAATACGTTGTATACGTGGGCATTTATTTCCTTTGTTTACATTACAGCACATGTATTGCGTATAAGTAGATACCTTCCGTGCCTATTTTTTGTGCTTTTAAAAAATGCTTTATTAAAAGGTTATGGTTATTAAAATCGTATTACATAAAGGCATTACAGTGACACCGTGTATTTCGAGATAATTTAGTAGAAAGTATTTTTAGGTACTTTTTATTTATTCCTGTCACCTATACTGGATAAGTGTTTGGATTACGGTTGAATTTGTGATTTACTGTTGTTATGTAAATACGATCTACCTTAGCTTTGTTTTCGTGCTGTTGTTTCCATAGCATTTCAGTGTTGTCGTGCACAAGAAAACCAAACAGAGGCCAATAGCAGCTCTTGACTTTAGGGCTGTTGAATCAAATACCGCGACAGATGAGCAGGTCGGGAAGTGGTCTGAAACCTGTGCCGCCTTTTATTGATCAGAAGTCACTCAAGGGGATTTTCTCATTTTTTCCAACCAGCTGGAGTTACTGGAACCCTCTAGAAAATTGCATCAAATCGCAGGCTTTGCCCTTTAATATAATGGATTCCTCTTTTGCTCCTTGTGCCTTGTCTGGTTGAGTTTTACATTTTGTGGCTTTTGCTCCCGCAACATGATCAATTCTGAACGCTCGTCTCCATCTCTCAGCTGATAAATATCGCCGTGTCACGTGACCTGAGCGGGTGGCGTATCAGAAACATTGCATAAACACGCAAGTCCTACCTTGTGTTCCATCTTGCCGGACATCCCACATAACAGCCCTGAATTACTAGTAAATCCTCCCATCTGGTTTGGATTTAACAGTAAATTCAGAGAGAGGGAAGCAGATTTTTGAAAACATTACAGAGATAAAATAATATAATCTTTTGATAATATTAAGAAATTGATTAAGATGTCCTGCCAGAGAGAGGTTCTGGTCATTTGTTGATCTGATTTTTCTGATCCATCATCTCTGTTTCACTTCATTCACAGTAACTGAAGTCCTCAGTAGGTCTGCTCTGTGGTCCCTCTCTCCTTTCTCTCAGCTTTGCCCACGGCTTCTGTCATCCCGGGCTGTCATATGTTTTATCAGACAGTCCCTTTGGTTGGTGCTCCCTGTCTGGGGAAAATAATACTGCACTTTCTCCTTAAATCAGAAATTATGAACTGCCACTATCAGTTGTCCAAACAGCATTTGACAAGAAGGTGAGCTGTGAAAAATGAGTTCTGGGTTAAAGCACAAGATTTTCATTTTAGAGGAGCTTTTAATGAACCCCACAGCTGGCTCTGAAGCAAATTAGTTATATCATCAGCAGCTCTTAACTTCCTTAATTTTTAGATTTATTCCTGGACCTTTTATGTTATTTTTACTATTCCTTACTATTCCTAAAACTGCCCCCCCTTGTCCTGCCTTCTTTCACTGGTATTGATTTTCAATGAGACTCATGTGGTTGCTTGACTGGCTTGTCGATAAGGTTGTTTTTCATAAATTTCATAAGTTGCGCAATTTTTTTGGCAAATACCTTCCAAGATTAGTTTTTTCCGTGTCTGTTGATTGTAGTGCCGTTCCGGAATGTTCTCATGTGGATGCATGACCGTGTCCTGCTTCGGCAGATGACGAGCAGGTTACGTTTGCTTATAATTAGGAGTCATTCCCTGGACCTAATGTTATATGCATGTGTTCATTATTACAGGTTTACACACAAAGGGCTTTAATAGCCCTTAATGATGCCACCCACTTTTCGGGCTTTGTCACCACCACGTCACCTTTACGTCGCTCGTCACGTTCAGTCCGTAACCCAGTAAGGTGAAACAAAAACAAACCGGTTGTGGTGTTCCAGCTAGTTTCAAGTTTACAGGACTTTCATTCCGGATGCAGTAGGGTTTCCTGCTAAATGCTGGGCAGCATACCACACTCCGATTTAATTTCATGTTCACCAGTTCAGCGTTAATTATGTATTGCCAAGTGCCACTTGAGTGCCCCATGTTTACGCAGGGAGGTCATGTTGTGGAGATTGTGGCTTGGCACACGAGTGCTAGACTCGGACTAATGCTAAATTCAGCTATGCCAGATTGCATAACGGGTTCCATTGTGCAATGGCGTACGCTCACATACAGTTTCATTCATCTCCTTTTCATCCCCCCCTTTTTTACATATCCACTTCGTGGCTGCCAGCCTGTTTTATTCTCTCCACCCTCATCAGCATCCATTTGCCACGTCTCCTAATCCCATTATTTCCCTCTGGCTCCCGGATCGCTTATCCCCCCCTAATCCCACCTTTCTGCCTTCAGAGGCCATCCATTTACGCTTCCTTCCTCCTGCATTCGAATCCCGTCGTCTTTGCTTCCCGACTTTTGTCCTCGTTCCCTTTATCCTCCTCTAGATTGTCATTCTTGCATCACTTGTTCCTGATGTCCAAAAGTCTGGGGGAGACTTCTTAAGGGGATCAGACGGGTTCTATATTTTCCATGAGCCCGGAAATGGCTGCTTTGTAGCGACGGGCCTAATGTCATTTCCATTTTGGGCCTGGAAATGAACCCTGTTTTGCTCGGGCTCGACGTATCTGCCATTCCCGTACACTTTCGCCTTGTTCGTGCGTCTACCCATCCTGACAGGTAAAAAGTAATTGAATGGAATGGAGGAGGTGAATTGATAACTGTGGGGTTTTCTGCCATTATCCCCCTCTCCCTCTTTATCATCATTACAGGCACAATTACGTTTTTTTTCTGGTGCGTATAGAAACCATGTGAGATTTTCAACCCGGGCTTCAGTGAATGGAGCCAAATTAAAAGGCAGATCGAGCCATTGTTAGAGCACAGGATGCCTTTGAAGGCACCTGAAAGCCAATGTAACCCCTGTCATTGTGTCGATTCCAGGTCTGGAGCTCTAATTAGAGGATAATTATTACTTTTAGTTTGTTAAGTAATTCTTGCTTAGGTCTGTGGGTTTGTTTTGTTCAGGCGTGATTGTGCCCATTTTCGGTCCAGCTCAGCCCCCTCTCGGTCTCCTTTCAATCTCCTCGCCTGTCCTCTCGTCTTCGGACTTTTGTTCTTTATACCTTTGTGTCACCCGCACATTGAATCTCTTTCTCCTGCTCTCTACAGTCTCCCTTGGGAGAGGATTCCCTCAGTCAGGCACTCAGTCTAATGGAGGATTTCTCTGAGTATGGGGGAGGGTCAGTACTGCTGTGCACCCCCCTAACAATGAACACACACAGATTTTACGGTACCACTTTACAATAAGGCTCCCTTTTACCACTTATAATGGTAATAACTCATTCATTAATAAAAAATAGTTATATTGTTTTAAAATTATCTATTGATGATTTACAAAGTGTTATATCCTGATTATAACCCATTTATAAACCCTTTATAAGAGTAGTCAGTATTGTAAAGTGAAACGTTTTTAATTAACTATAGAGCAGCCCGGTGGACTCGGAGTGCATTATTTTCATATGCATCAAAGCCAAATAAAATGAATTTTAGCGTTTGAATGTTTTTACACCTCAGTCGCGGGGGGGATTGGCTCCCGGATATGTTGTGATTTACCTAGGCCATTTATTAGGAATTTTGAAAGGAAATTTTTGAGGAAATTTTGGGAGGAGGGTATTGTTTTGTGTCAACTGACATTGGATGCTTTATTTTTTTGTATTTTTTTTGCAAGTGAAATTAATATGCCCAGTCGTGACACTCAAAGGAGAAAAAAAAGAGAATATTTGTCATCTGGTTCATGAGAACTTACTTTAAAAGAAACCTTTGCTGAAAGAAATGTTCTGTTGCAATAAAAAAGAGG
>JAAGVU020000032.1:4749496-4769233 GCA_011763525.2 Mormyrus iriodes
CAATCAGGTTGAGGAACCACAGCCAGCAACGTAAAAAGCTCATCAAAACCCAAACACCTGGACCACAGAGCGAGTGCAAGGCCATGCCCCGGCCTGGGGTGGGCAGGGTTTTTTTTTCCTTCCCCTTTCCCCCGAAAGTCCTCTCCGCTGAGCTGCAATATTGCCGACACTGGCGACTTAATGCTCCCTCCGTCACGAATCCTTCACTGCGTAAAAATCCCATTTAATATTCAGAACAGAGGAAGGCTTTGTGTAAAAGGACAGAATGCTGTAGTTATTATTGATGAAATGTCTGGCTTGAAATGTCAAACCACCGTAATTAGAAGACTTGCATTAGCTAAGTGTTGTGGTACCTTAAAAAAGTGAGGTTATTACTACGCTGGGCTGATTTATTTTTTGAGTATTATTATTATTATTCCTGTTATTATGTACAGAAGAAGGCTTCCTGTGACAAATGACCAAGCTTCACAGGGAACAACATCCAAAAGAACACAATTTTGCGTTCATGAATTATTTTTGTGTGTTGTTTTTTTGTGGCTTACTTATTCAGACAAAATTTGTCACGGCCTCGCTTGAAAAGCAGCAGTACTGTCAATCATTCTCACAGGCAATCATTTCTCTGCTGTCCCTACATTGTTTGCTATGATGGAGTTTGATATGTACAACTCTGCCATTCCCTTTAATGCACCGTGACTGGCAAAAACCAATTTAATTTCTCTTTGTTGCCACGGGCCTGTGTGTCTGCTGTTTTGAGCTTCGGCAAAATTAGCTACAGTGGCCTGGCGGCCCTGGCTGTGTCATTGTTTCTCGCTTATCTGTGGGGCTTCTGTCGATTGGGGCCGGGTCCTTCACTATACTCTCACTGTCATTCGTTCCGGGGTCTCCTCAGCAGCATCAACACAAGAGTTACTGTTATGGATTTGTTACTATCAGTTTTAGCAGGGGAGGGGGGCGGGCACTGAGGGAAGGGCTAAGGAACAAGGGCGTGAGAAAGCAGAGAAAGATGTGGACCGGGACCTGCCCCCCTCCCCCTACAACAAAATCACTAAGGGTGCCTGTGAAATTAGTAAGGGGCACAATCCGCGACCGTGTGACAGTCCTTGACTGATCGGCTTCCACCTGAGGGTGCGCGGTGTTAAGTTGAGGGTGCCATGCACGCTATTGCACCCTTGTAAACCTGTGCCTGGAAACTCTGGTCTGATTCCTTTGGACGGCTGATTCTGTCATTTTCTAATTGCTTGGCTCTGTATGTTAGTACGAGATTAATGGGCGACAGAAGTAACGTTTCTGGCTCAATTAAATTTTCTTTTGGGCTGGACAGTTGTCCTGCCTGTTTATTCCCTTGTCTGTTTTTCCGAAACGATGGAGTCTGTATGCAATTAGTACGTGTGCTGATGTAGCAGATGGCGACGAAACGGAGCGTCGCGTGAGACGCGCTTTTGGGGTGAAGACCCTACAGCAAACCGCGTCTCCTTCCAGCAGCACGGCGACGCGTCAAGCGTATTCCAGCCATGGAGGTGCTGGTGATGAGCAAAGTTCAGACGTCGGGTGGGTGGTGCTGCAGCGTGAGTGCGAGGTTTGTAGACGTGGCTCCTTACAGCGCGGACAAATGAGTCACGAAGGAATCGCAGAAGTGCTGTGAACGGAAACGTGCAGAATGACACCTCGAAGGCCAGGGAGGGGCGTACTATTCCAGCAGTAACTGTCTTTTTACAATTGCTCATTATAATAATTATATGGTTTCACAAATACTGTTTTATCTGTATTTTATCGTAATTACTGGTAACAATTTACTTGACGGGGCACAAATAATAATATAGTATTATATTATTCTGTAAGTCTTAGTTACATACTGATCTCATGTTAATTCATCATTAATGAATCTTGAAGCATCTTTTATCCCAAGCAGTTACTATATTTGTTACTATATCTGTTAATTCTGTAAACCTTTGTGAACTACTGAAGGAACAAGTCATGAATAACACAAGTGAAATACTGATCTCATATTTGTTCATCATTAATGAATCATGACACATCTTTGAGCTCAAGTAGTGACTATATTTGTTCATGATTTGTACTTCAGTAGTAACTGTGTATCTGTGCCCTGACAAGTAAAGTGTTACCTACTTATTTTGATTAAACTGACCCAAATGGAAGCCTTTCTGAATATCTGTAATATTTAGCGTACTCTCTTGTGCAGTCAAAAAAAAGGGTAGAGCCTTGGTATAGTATTGTTCCCCAAGATACAAGTAACATACCCCCAGTGGTACAAGCATCTACCTCAGAGTCCATTTCTGAACCTTAAATTAGACGAAAAGGTACATTCACCTACAGCTAGGGTACAATTGGCAGACCTTTGAGGGTACAGCCCCAGAGACAAGTAATTGTACCCTTAAGGGTACAAATTGGTCCTTTTTTTCAGACAGTGTGGGCTGTCCCGTGCTCTATATCCTCTCCTACTTTGTGTCACATGCACTGGCTGTTTTGTGCATATGTGTGTTCTCACCCAATGAGAGAGTCGCCCTCGGCAACAAAGAAGTGCATGACACACAAGCCTCTGTAAGGCTGACCTGTAATCTGTGCTAGTGGGCTGGTTTTATCACACCTTCCTTTTGAGTTTAAGTATCTGTGTTTATGGTGGTTCTGAAGAATAGAGGGATTGTATAGTTTTGTGGCGTTTCAGTAACTGCACACCGGTACATACTTGAATATCATGGGGCAGAAACTTGTTTAACTAACGACCAGGAACCAGGGAAGTATCCAAAGTAAGGGGAGATAAGGGGAATGGAAATTCATATAGGGTGCCATTCAAAACCACGTTGGTTCTTGCCTTGTATGCCTGTCCATCTTTGCTTGTAGCTAAGGCATTAGGTCTGACTGCAAGGTCTATTACAGAATTTAATTTGATAACCTGTGAAGATTTTAACTAGCAAAATTTATCCATCATATTTTCTGGTAGTTCTAAAACGTCTAGTGCCAAGTCTGTTCAAACACTGTCGCTAGAAAATTCTGTTGTATTAAGCGCAATAGCTAATGGTCTGCCTGCGTGACAATAATTTAGACGCCAGTGCAGTCACAGTGACACAGCAGGGAACTCTGCGGCTCATGTTAATTTTAATTGGGAACATTCTGTGTGAGATGTTGTTCACCATTAGTAAGGCAATGGCGAGAAACATCTATTAAAAGAGCTCCAACTCTGGTGACAGAGAGAAGCAGACCTTGAAAAAAACAGATTATTATGTACAGGTATAATCAGATCTTTAGGGCACAAATCAGCACATGGAGAAAAGGGGATTTCACAACAAAAGACCCAGACGTTGGTCATTTGTCATTGTTAAACAGCGTGTCCTCTGCCGTGGACATTGAAGTTAAACTGCACTTGTATCTTACAGTTGTGTTCAGTGAGGTTCTGCCATTGGTTGAGAGATTATCATTGCATAAAGGTCCATCTCTCAGAACAAACATTTAATGTTTCTCTGAAGGGATGATGTCAAAAATCGGTATTAAAAATATACTATATTACTATATTGATTTTCAACGCAACATTTTTATTGGGTTCTGAATGTTTGCACAGAAAAAGATTGTCTTGCATACTTGGAATTTCGTTTTGTTGATAAAAATTGATATTTATGCCTGTCGGAGCAAAAGTATGACACAAACAAACCAACTTAAAAGAAAATATTTGTTCATGGAAAAGTTTTTTTCCTCTATAAGAAAAGTCTGATTTGGACAATTTCTGATCTTTCTATTTGGGTTGTATTGTCTGCACCCTGATACATATTTAGAAATGAATGATGTGTTCATATTGCCAGTATTTTGTCGCGCATAGAAGTTTACTTTCCTATTTTTATTCTTTATCTTCAGTGTTACGCTTTTCCCCTGAGGTGGGAATTCATGCAGGGTGGGAATGTGTGCGTTGCACTTTGGGGGGTGTGCATTTCAGTGCATGTGGGAGACGGACGGCACATCTGTCTTAGAGCAGCTTCCCTCCAGTGCCTGTCGTCTTTCGGCTCCCTTAATGAAAGCGGAAAGCCGGCTCTGGCTCGTCCTTTTCAGGCTGTGCCATCTGCGTCGCCCGGCCCCCAGACGGCGGCAGCCCGCTCCGCGCTTCATCAGCTCGGGCCCGACTCCCACTCCTCCTCTCAGGATGGCAGAAGGTGGCTGGAGCCGCCCTGCATCCTCCATAAGCAAGGGGGTCATTTTCAGGGAGGCAGATGGCTATGGCAATTGAATAACTTTAGGCTTGTAGTACATAAGTGTAAGCGGTCAACTGCTGGTTATCTCCGGGCTAAAAAGCCTACATTGCTTGTCTGCCTTCTGTGATTTGTGATGTTCGATGGAATTCGGATCTGCTGCCATCGGTCAGACATTTGGATTGTACGCCCCGTTAACTAATCGACTCCACCATGATCCCGAACTATAGGTGTTGCCGGGCATTTTAACTTTCATGGAACGATTCTCCCCCAAAAGCAAAGCAAGTGATTTAACATGAAGGCGTAAATATAAGAGAACTGGTTGGAATATAAAATTGGTATATTCTGTGGAAACGGAATCCTTTAGGCCTGAAATTCATTTAAAACACTTTCTTGGAAAAGGCAGCACAGTATCAATAAATGCCACTTCTTCAAATCACAGACCTAAATTTTTAAAACCCTCTGACTAGGGTCGATAAGAGACATTATCCTTTCTCTCAGCTGAGCTTCTCTCCGGTCTGTGCTCCAGAAATAAACACTCTCAAACTCTGCATCTGTTTAGCAAAGAAATGACCCAATAATGGTACTATATTAGCAAAACAAAAGGTAGCCAAGACTTTTAAATCAATATTCTGAATGTTTATATCAGCCAAAATGCACCTTGCAATAAGAAATACACACAGGTTGTCTTTGTTTTTCATAATCGAAGGCATCCGTCGGTTTGACAGGGTAGCAGGGCCAGGCTGGTGTAATTGCCACACCCTGTCACTTTGATGCATACCGTCATCATCTGAGCTGGATTGGGCGGCCAGCAGGGGATGCCTGACTAGCATGCCCCCCCCCAAACAGCCCCACGGTGCGTCGCCCGCTCTTCGGTGAGCTCGGTGCGAGCCGTGTCTCGGATGGCGCGTGTTTTCCAAAGAGCGTAGGACATGCCTGCCCTGGCTTTATGGGAGACTTCAGGAGCTGAGCCAGCCCCGATAGCAGCTTCTGCTGTCCGCCAGCCATCAGGATGCCCCTCCGCCGCTGAAAATGGCGGGAAGTTTCATTTGGATAAAGATATCTCTGATTAAAGCTCTAACACAACTTGGTGTTTGATAGATGTACAGCTTCGTCTGCCTTATCATGGATAAAAAAAATAATAATTGTAATAAATTTAAATTTAAAAAACAATAAATATATAGTTGAGAATTATATTTTAATGGACAATGCACGCATTTCATGTAATATTTTAGAACTGAAATGAAATATGTTTAGTCAATGAAACTTTGTGTGTTTTCCACCAATGCTACGTATCATGACACATTAAATGCATATTACTTTTTTTGGTAATGTTTTTAGCGATGTTTTTATTGGGAAATCCCAAACCAGCTGTGACTCCCATACATGCGGTGATGTTCTGCTTTATCTGCCGTAGTGAGGCACATATCATGCTTGTCTGTTATTGCGATTATTAGAATCGTCAGAAATTTGAATCATATAATGCAATTGCTTATTTTTCCTCTATATTTTAAACTAAAAAAAAAATCAAACTAATTGCATTGAGTTTGTTGTGGTTTAGTGAGTTTTTCTTTTCTTTTTTTTCTGGGTAATGTTTGTGGTAAACACCTGCTACTGTACTTTGACATAAAAATATCATAGTACTGCAATCTGTATTATTCATTGGGGACCCTTCTCTGTGTCAGAGCACCAGGAGACAATTTTAAAAGAATGCAAATTGGCATGATCTTTGGAAGAGATTAAACTGTAATAAAGCGTCACACCCATGCTGCCCCCCCTACCTTTAATTCCCATTCTCACATCGTCCATTTCGGCTTCCTGCTTCATTACCCCCCACTGCAGCCGGCTGCGATAATGCATGATGAGCCGCCTGATCCCTTCCTGTTCTCACTAATGCAAAGGGAATGCAAAACAGCAGGAACAGAAATCGTTCTGTAGATGATCGCCATTCCAGCAGCATATTAGGAGAAAGGAAGCTAATTACAAATGGGTCTCAACCAAAAAATCCAGTCTAGTTCCAATATTCAGATGAAGGTGTCTGACTACCAGAAAATGGAACGTGAGCTGGAAGCCTTGCTACACGATAAAGTATGAAAAGGAGCAATTGGCTCTCCTGTACTTCGATGGGTAGCACTCTTGTGTCGCACCGTTGTGGGGTTGAATCCTAGTTCTCCTGTGTCACGTGGGTTTTCTCAGGCTGTTCCGATTATCTAAGGATATGCGTTCAGGGCCTGAATAGCCTGTAGTGGGTGTGTGTATGTCTTCTGTGATGGAGTGGGACCTGGGGGTGCAGAAGAGGTCTTGGATGTGTTGGGGGACCAAACCGTAATCAAAGAACTTTAAAGCTTATCCCACGATGCTTGATGAGGCCTTCTGTGTGATTTGGGCTAATGGTTTAATACACTAAACATTTTGATTGACACTAGCCAGCGTACATACACTGTTTCTTTGTTGTCTGTTAGGAATTACCAGTCATCCTCAAATGGCCTATTGGACCAAGGATTTTCCCCTCAAGTGTGTGTGTGTGTGTGTGGGGGGGGGGGGTCTGGGTCGCTATATAACAGAGCCACCAGCACCCCAGGGTGTACCTTGGCATTGTGCCCTGTGCTGCCTGAGATAGAGTCCAGACCTCCAGGTGTTACTCAGTAGAATAAATGGTTATAAGAGAAATGGATTGGCTCTTCTTAGAACTCAGTGCAGAAAAACAAATAATTAAGCTGTTTACAGAGATAATGAGCATGAAGAGAGGAACCTAAATCTGATAACTAATTACCACAGGAAGAGTATTTTTGCATCGATTTGAAATGACTGACATATTTGGATCCTGCTTGGAAGGACGTCCTTTAGCGTTTAGAACTGCAAATAAGAATTCTGTAAGTGCTGACAACCTTCCTGTGCCTCTCTGGTGGAGTCTTTGCCCATTCTTCCTTTGCAAAAGCCTTCAGTTTGTTGATTGTTGATGGCTTCCATGTTGCAACTGCCTTCTTTAAATACCGTCAAAGATTTTCAATGGGATTTAAATCTGGGTCTGAGGAGGTCACTCCAGGACATTCCAGGATCTATATTGGCTTGGAGGTGTGTTTGGGATCATTGTCTTGCTGAAGAGTCTCACTCATCCCCAAGGTTCAGTTTCCCAACCGAAGGTATAACAATCCTCCTTAAAATGGCCTGGTATTTCTGGGAATCCGTGATGCCAGGTACAGAAACCATCCTCACATTATCAATGACCCACCTCCATGCTTGACCGTGAGGATGGTATTCCTGAGCCATGCCTTTTTTACGCCAGACATGCCGTCGGTCTCTTTGTCCAAACAATTCTAGTTTAGTTTCCCCAGTCTATTGAACTGTCTTCCAAATTTCTCCTGGCATATTTTAGTCAACCTTTATTGTTCTTTGTGGTCAAGAGTGGAGTAAATCCTGACGGTTGTTTTGCAATAACACAGGGGTGGTCCTGATTAAGTTGCTAAGAGCTCTTGATGATATTTTGGGATTCCTCCCACGGCCTTAAGCCTTAAACTTCCTTATGGTGCTCCTAAAGGTGTCTCACGGAATGTTACATTTTCGGGAAATCATCTTATACCCACTGGCCTTTAGATGCAATGAAATAATTTCTCCTCTCCGTTTTTGAAAACCTCATAGTCTTAACCATGATTGCAGCTCACCTTCAACAACTTCGTGGATGGGGTTTTCAAAGCTGAAGCAAATTAAGCATCATTGTAGCGTTATAGCATTCCCAAAGACAAATGTGTTTAACTCCACTTCAGGCCATAAAAACTGGCAGAAGGTTTTAGCAACAGCAATATTATATTATATAGAGGTTGAATAATTGTGACCTGGCTATACTACATGATGTAATATGATGTAATATGATGTAATAGTACATCATACATGTTCTTTGGTGATTTTCTGTATCACTCAACTAATAAAGAAGTTATCCAAAGTGAAATCGCACTCTATTAAAAAGCTTTCATTGGTAAATCCTTACAATCTTCGGAGGGGTTGAATATTTTCGATTGCAGCTGTGTATGTATATATATGTTTATTGACTAAATAAAAACAGCTACATCCTTTTGCATTATCTGTTCAAATTTAGGTGCCTTTTATCAGCACTGCAATACTTATAATTTACCCACTTATTTACATTGAACGGATGGAAAAGGCATTATTTATAAACTAATCACGATCTACATTGTAAGATACGTAAATGAAAAAAATAAAAATAATTTGGTTTTGTGGTGTGCCCAGCTATGGGGAGTTTTAGCAGACAATTGATAAACTCGAAATGAGTCATTGCTTGGCAGAAATTGAATTCTTTTATCAATAAAGGTCATGAATTGGTGTAAATGTATTTCCTCTTTCATTAAAGTTGATTGGCATACAATTGACAAGCAGTACTGTCTGTATTCCAGTGTCGGTTTAATGTATTAACCCCACAAGCCTCCTTTGGGGATGCCATTGTCCAAAATGCAGGTTCCTTTATACATCTTATTTTTCATGAAATAATAGCTCAAAAAAAATAAATTACCAAAATACCTGAATCTTAGGAGGGATTTAAATCCCTTGTTGTAACAGTTGGCTGCTTACCCAGTAATGCACCAAGTAAATAAGCCTTCTTTGCTTACCCACTTCTTATATTTTCATTTATATATATTTTTTATATGTGATCACTATTGTTTACGTCCGAGATCCATATGAACAGAAAAGAATTTCGTTTTCTATCAAAACGACCAAAATGTTTCTGAAGTCAAACTCTGCCTTTTGAGTCCCTTCTGAAGAGAATGGCTTCTGTATGACTGATGCTTAGAAGAAACTTGTCCCATCATGCTGGCACCGAGGTCAAAACTGGATGAGATTTTGATTTCAGACCTTTCAGACTAGGATCTGTCAGAGCATCTGATGCAGTGGGCCGTGGAAACCTTGATGGGCCGTATGGTTTGATGAGATCTCGCAGACGTGAGGGCGCAGCATTATATTATAGTATCATTCGAGGACGTCAGACCCACCTTGTACAGCAGTAGCGAAAATGGACAGGTGAGGTCTGGTGTGGCAAGCTAACGGCTCAGCTGGGAGGTGGTAGCAATTTAATTGGTGATGTATGATGAAAAAGCAAAGTAATACTTTTGTGGGTTTGTGGGTGACTGTTAGGGATGCTAAGATTTACCGGTTCTCATCGCTGCATCGTTTGCAATGATTCTAACAACTTTGTATTGGTAAAATCCAATCTATTAATTTATAATTATCAGTAGAGCCCCTATGCCATTAATATTTTGAAATGTGACCAATAATTTTATGTTCATACTGACTCCCCCTCTCTGAACTGGCTCTGTGTCTGTACCATATCAGCATCATAGCATCATATTCCTTTGCATCGTATCGCGTTGAATCACATTGTGTCGAATCGCACTGCATCACAATAGGGGTGAATCAAATCGTATATCACATTAGTAGTCGCTTCATTAGTATCTTTAACGCATAGGATTGTTGGCAGGAATTCCAGATGTATATCACATCGGCTTCAGTGATGGAGATACTAATGGTGTAGGAAAGAGTTTGAGACACCCCTGGGAGATGCATATCCCTAGCGACTGCAGTAATCTGGCAACAGGCTTGATGCCAGGAGGTGTTTCTTCCAGATGGTAATTTACCATTGAAGATACAGAACTGTTTGCAGTTGCTGCGGCACCTTCCTTTTTGTCCAAACATCAGTATGGGGAAACTTCACTTATGTACAATTTATGTACATATCTTCCATCCATCCATCCACCCACTATTCCTATGCAGGGTCACGGGGGTCTGAAGCCTTATGGTCTTACATTTCTTTTTTCTTTCAAGAAAAATACCAGAGCAACGGACAGGAGATGACGTGACCAAGACAAAAGATGGCATCATAAAGCGTGAAAGTGAGTGTCAACAGACAACCAACTACTAGCTACAGGAATGCAATGTGTAATACATATTTATGATGCATGACTGGCATATTTGCATAACAGGAAAGAGGTTCCATTTCAACTTGCTTATCTAAAGTCAAAAGTCACCAGTGATGACTTCAGACATACCAACTATGAATAACAGTCCCTGGAGAAAATTACATAAAAGTAACAATTTGCAAGGATATGATTTATAGCAGTTTAATGGATGACTGTGGTTAAATATTCTGGAAGGTTTAGCCAGGAAAAAACAACCAGTTATGAGTTATAACTGGATAAATGAAGAAATATCACACAGCTAGAAAAGATATATCCAGTATCATAGATCAATGCAGTACATAAATCATAAAGGCATGGCTTATTTCACAACCTTCCGGAATGCTCTAAGAGTCGAAAACGCTGGAACTGGGTGATGAGATGTGTATCACGGGTCATTTTAAATCATGCTCGCCCTCAGGCTCAAACTCTGAATTCTTACTATCTGTCCAAAAACCTTAATTCTTAGGAAGGAAACGAAAAGGTTGTCAGACCTCTCGTTAAACTCTAGACATTCGATTTATGAGCTTTGGGAGAATGTTACTCATCCTATTTGCTTGAAAGACTCGTCGCCTTTGATTTCTCTTGAAATGCGATACTGCCAATAAAACTGCACATTTACGGCGTATCTGAGGTGTTCTTCCAAAATAGCAATTTAGTAATGTTTTGAGGTATGAAAGCTTTCACTATTATGCACTACACTCTAATATGAACACATATACTTTCCTGTAGGTCTCCCAGCCCAAGGAGAAGCTGGGGGCTGAAGCTGCATTGGCGGTAATAAATGCTAAGATGTGAATGACTGCTGCATGGCAAACATACAATAAAAATAATATAAAAAGACGCCGATTACCTTCAGGTTCAGGATACAGATCAATCAAAGCAGTTCACACCATGATTGAGGAACCGTACAGTACAATTTAAATTTTAATATTATGATTGTCTCCTGGACATCATCCCCGTCACAAGAAATCATCGAGATCACATAAATGCCTTCCACGTCCCGTGGTCAAATACGCGAAACATGTTACCCCCCGCAGAATGTCCTTATACAATATTCACGTGAAAATGTGAAACAGAGTTGTAAATATGAGTTCCCCATGCCCAGGGTTTAAACACTGAGTAGTTAAAGAATAGAGATAGCATCTCAACACAGTGATGTTGCAGGAAACAGCTCTGCAAAGAGCAAGCCAGCACTGAGCCAGAGTTTGTGAGACGGGCTACACTGGCACAGTGTTCACAGTGTTTACAGTGTCACATGAACCGTCTAGATGGGCTCCCAGTGCCATCCATGATGTAATGGTGTTACTGCTATGATTTTCATGTCAACAAAGCCTTGAACCAACTTATTTAATTTAGCTAACTAGTGATGTCCAGCTTCAGTTACATTATTGGTGATTTCAGTAGAAGAACTGGTGTGTTCCATATTTGCAGTTTAATCACTGGGTGATTAAAAAAAAACTAAACCTAACCTAGACTAACAAATTGGTGGAATATGTAAAAACGGACAGCATCCGAAGAAGTGTACCACAGAACAGAGCACCTGGTCGCAGCATCCCTCCATCAGTGCACGAAAGTGGATGCAGATCCAAATATTTCACTCCTTACAAAGAGCTGAGTTGTATGTAGTATAGTTCATTTTTTAATTTACAGTGATTTTCCCCATCAATTTGGTATTTTAAGAAAGGTGGACAGGATTGAAGTTCAGGTTTTCATCTGTGTAGCTCGCAAAGGTCACAATCTACATAAAGTGCTCTTTCTTGGCACTTCTCACGTGCCGGGAGTCAATGGTGTATCGTGGGTAGAAGACCTCTCTTTAAGGACCCCCTGGCGTGTCATAAGTTGAGGTCCAACTCCAGACAGTCAGCTTCAAAGCTGGGGCTCTCATGGTCACTCACACGGGGAAGGTCCTGCTCAGATAGCAGAATCTGATCACTCAGTGCCTCTGGAGCCCACATCCATGGCTCAGACGGGCCCCTCGAGCATACAGGATCACGCCGGAACAGGGCCCTGCTGTTCCTCTGTGAACCTGGAGCCTTTTCCCCAGGCGAACAGCAGCGTATGCCTCAGAGGAGGTAATACTCCTCCAAGGATTTGATGAGCACCGTGTCCTTGACGTCGCTGAACACCTTGCGGATGTTCTGCGTGTCCGTGGCACAGGTGAAGTGTGAGTACACTGTCTTGTTCTTCTCGTCTTTGTTCTCCCTGTTCACTGCCCGCTGGATGTACATCCTCTCTATGAAATTCATGGCTGCCAGGGGGTCCTGTCTCTGTCCTGGAGAAGGAAGAAACGGCAATAAAATGTGAGATATGAAACTCTGGGGGGAACAATGGTGAACATGAATGAAGGCTAAAGAGTCTTATTAAAATTAAACAGAGGAGTGTGCAAAAATGTACAGCTAGATGTTCTCTCCAGACTCAAAATTAAATTACATGGGATTATTAATGGAGATAATATAAAGAAGTCTTATAACTTATTCCACCTACAGCACAGTCAAATGCAGGGCAACTGCCCTTCTCCCCTGAGAATCTGGTGTTGTGCAGAGCTGGGTACATCTGGTTGCCATGAGCAACAGAGGAAGGCACGTTAAGTGGAGCTGATGGGTACTAGAGGCTCGTTGGTGAATCGGCCCCCTTTCAAGGTAAGATCATATGTGAGGTCTGCGTTTTGTACTCGCACCCTGTGATAGGAGTCAAGCCTGTCACTATCCGGGCAAAGGCAGTACTACATGATTTTTCAGTCCTCCAGGTACAAATATGGAAGTCACCATTGCAAAGTAACACAGTGGCCCAGATATCATTGATACTCGTATTAGCAAGAAAAAGTAACACACGGAATGAGAAACATCGACATTTTCCACTACTATGGATACTACCTAGAGTTTAACTATTTATAAAAATAAAAGACTCCAAAGAAAGGCCATAGTTTAGAGTCAGTGAAGACGCCTCCATGTGTATAATCTGGGTGCTCTGACCTTTCAGTGGCATGAGCTGTACTTGAATTAATCTGCTTCCTCTCAGGTCCTCCTGTCTGTGTCAGGGCTTTGTACTGGCCCATTAATTGAATCCTGGAGATAAATGTATTGGCATTTGGCTACCTGTGAAGCTCGGGAAATAGGTGTGCAGGTCAGACATGCGGATCTTGTCGGCGAGGATGTCCTTCTTGTTGAGGAAGAGGATGACGGAGGCACGGAGGAACCACGGGGAGTGTATGGTGGTGTAGAAGAGTGCCATGCTCTCCTCCATGCGGTTCTAAAATTGGGGGGGCGGGGGTCAGTTAAGGTTAATGAGCAGGAGGGTGACAGAACAGTGGTGGGGAGAGATAAACGGCTTATTCACCCTGACACCGGGGGGGGGGCGGTTCAGAATGACAAGAAGATGGAGAACTAGTGTAGAGAAAGACAAAGTCCACAAAGTTAGGCAATGTAATATTGTGAAAATGCGCTGTATAAGTAAATTTCAATTGAACTGAATTTAACTGGACTGAGTTAAACTCAACTGAATCGAACAGAAGTGACGTCAAGTGAAGTGAAGTGAAGTGAAACAGAGATATGGTCCCAAAGGGGCCCTGCTGGAAGGGACACACAAGGGAAAAGGCAGAAACAGATCCTCACATCCGTATCCTTCTCCTCCAGAACTTGGTCGTACTCGCTGAGGGAGGCCAGGAACATGAGAGAGGTCACATTTTCAAAGCAGTGGATCCATTTCCTGCGCTCTGACTTCTGCCCTCCCACATCCACTATCCTGCACAGGGAGGAAGCCATCCAGGTGGATTATCAGCAGGCAGGGGAGGGTAGGTGCCCCCTTACAAAATCCTTTACAATTCTTCAAAAAGTGTAGATTTTTTATTTCTTTAACTTACAATATAAGAAAACAATTGTAACCACCGTATGATCAATACTGCTTTAGTTATGTTAGGTATTTGCAAAACAGTGCCATCTACTGGCTAGATGTGTGTACAAGTCCAGCAGTTGTGCCAATCAATAGACGTTTTCTGTAAATAATTGAAATTCAGAGCTATTTTTTTACGGAATTGCATTTGCCTTTAGGGAGGGCATAATGCAGGTATTTAACAGTGTTTTGGAGGAAATTATAATAGTAACTGCATCTACACAACTTTACCGTTGTCAGTCTTTTGATCATACATCCATATCTTATACCCATGCAGGGTTGTGGGGGTCTGGAGCCTGAAAGCTGCAGGTGCAGAGCAGGGAATAACCCAGGATGGGGCGCCAACCCATCGCAGGGCACACTCACATTTCACACGCAGGCAGTTTGGTAACTCTAATTCACCTCAGGATGTTTTTTGGTCTGTGGTGGGAAACCGGAGTACCTGGAGGAAACCCCACGACGACACAAAGGGGAGGGCATGCAAACTCCACACATATGGAGCCAAGGCGGGGACTTGCGAGGGAACAGTGCTAACCACTGTGCTGCCATGATCACTAATACTTCAGTATTAATTCATATAATATTAAAGTTGAAGTTAAAATACGAAAACTCCAAATATTTGCAGCTTAGTTGTAGCTGACCACTTAAAAACAGTCATTATGTGCATATGTGCACTGATGAGTTAGATCGGCATTTAATTGGTTTTGGTACAAATTCCTTCATTCTACTTTCTGTGTTATTCTCATTTAAGGATCGATAACAGTAATTCCCAAATCCATGTAACTCAATATAAACTTGGCTTATATTCTATAATCTTGTTTTTCTAATTGATACGATTACTTCATAAATCTGTTCATCTCTTTTTTTGGATGAACATTTTATTTCTATTAGATTAACATGTTTTCTGGTGGTCCGGTTATCATTTGCTTAAATGAACCGAAATAGCATTAAGCAGTTAAATTTAGCAGCAGAATTGAGGATACCACCCTCCCCCCTCTGCCTAATTAATTTGTCCTCGCTCCTCGCTGCGGACAGTCTGGTCAGAAATGTGCGGTGCGCTGTGAAGCTCGTCTGCCTGCAGCCGACCTTCTCATGCTCAGCGCTCCGTGTATAAATATATAATCGCCTTTATGGCAGAAAAACACCCCGAGGTATCATTAAGGTCCAAATCCGATAACAATTCAGTAATGGGCTCTGCAAAATCCGATCCCACGGTGGGGTGTCTGTCACGGCGTGGGGCACGCCGACCTGGCAGGTGAGCACTGAGCAAGCCGCCCTGACTGTGACACCCAGCGAGGTGGACCCTTGTCTTGATGGAGCAGCTGGTCAGGTTGCTTAATTAACTGACAGCGTCTGTGAAGCTTTCGGTCGGCTCTCTGACAAAGCCTCACAGAACCCTCCCTCCTTCCCGGGGTGTGACGGCTCTCTCCTCTCCTGCTGTCAGATACCAAACCTGCTTTTTCTACACTGTGTCTTTGAAAATCGTAATGCACAAGTATCTTATGTTGCATTCAGTACCCAGAGGGTTTGACTATCACTCTGTTGTTACTTTAACACATTGTCTTGGTTAAAATACAGAAATAAATTGCTACTTCAAGGTGGTACAACAAACACGATATCTTTAACTGTAAAATGGTACATACAGACCAAACGGACACGTATAAGACTTTTTACTACATGAAATAATGCTTAGCATTATTGTATCTTTAGCATTTAGCTTAGTCCAGCCACTTGAACTTCCGGCTGAAATGATTCTAAGTGCTAATCTCATCAAGTGTCATATCGTTTGGCCTCTTTAGGCCCCTATCCTGTAAATAAATACATTAACATCTACCTGAGAGCCATAATTAGTTCTCCGAGTGCAACAGCACAGGCACTCGTGTCAATTTAACAACATAATGTAATATAATATATTCAGTCTGGGAGTCCTGTGACATCCCTTTGTGTGTTGAAAGAGCAACAGCATAATATCTCTGGTGCTGATTTGTATACGGCTCAGCTATGCTTTATCTGTACTTATAAAACTGCCACACACATTAAAATAAAATACAGAGTAGTTCAGGTGCTACTCTCGCACTTAGCGTGGATGAATACGTGTGAATTTGTTATTTGTTGTTATTATTGCTGAACTATTTGAATCATCGCTACATCCGCGAGTGCGAGGATCTGCCATTACCTGAGGGATATCTTGTCCACAGTGAACGAATAATCGTTAATGCCAGTTGTAGGCACTCGGACCCGCAGCACATCCTGATCAGTGGGGACGTATTCTGGAGCTCCAATTCGTTCTAAATTTGCCATATAGCTACCAAGATAAGAAATAATTGTTATTAACGTTGTACTTGACAGATTTTACTTTGTTGCTATTATACTTTACTCACCTTATTCACAAAACCTCACGCTCAAACAAGTGACGTTGCCAGCATGATGAAATCAAAACTATTACACGTACGTACACACACATCCAAAATAATATTAATGTAAATATAAAAATGGTTCTTAAACTATTTTAATTATACATCTATTAGTAGAAGTGGGTTAAATATGTCATTTACAAATGGGTTAATGGCCTATTAGTGATTTCAACATTACTAATTAATCATAAAAGGATAGGCACATTTTTATTCTTGTTTAGTTGAAGCACGCCTGGCTGGTACTGAGACTCTTGACGATGACCGTTATCTATGTGTGTTTATTAGGCTTGCTCGCCATCGTGTGGTTTAAGTCAGTACTGCAAAAGATGGACATGCACATCTATTTTTGAAAGACATACTCACATAGGGTACTGCTGTACCCTAGAATATGAATACTTACATGTGTAGGGTACACATGTATATGTAAACTGTAAAATTGCACATCATATATAAATTAAGGAATTGCATTGTTCTGTCTTGTTGGTTGTTATATCTAAGCTTCCTGTTGGTGTTTCCCAGTACATTACATATTTCTGGTCTTAATGCCTGACTTCCATAGTAACACCTTCACATCGTACACTGTGATTCATGCGTTTAATTACAGGTGCATGTCCTACATGTAACACTCCTTTAATTATTAAGGAACAACATAACTAACTATGATTCATGTGGTTCCTTTAATCTTCAATGCCTATTTTCTGTTGCTGTCACAAGCTGACTGCCACACATTCCTTGTTGTTTGTGGAAGAATGTGTTTCGTATTACAGTCCAGATCAGGTAGCTGGGCCCCACTACTCACTACTCAGTAGAGTCCAGTAGTTGGTATTCGCGGCGCCGGCTGTAGCAAAGCTTGAGGCCGGAGTCAGCCCAGAGGCGCTGGATGGCATCGACGTAGTGCTGCTCCAGCTTGGTGATCTGCAGGGTGTCTACCTCCTGCACCCGCTTAGCTAACACCTGGAAGCACGAATAGGCAGGAGAAGTCTAGTTATTTGCTATGTTTGGAGAAATCACTGTCACATTTCAAGTACTTGAATTTGCACAAACTATATTTACTGAATGTACTTACTATGTTTATCACATTCCTTGCATTTATTCCTCTCTGTTGGGTATTTTGAGTCTTTGGGTCTGCATTAGGCCCTAATTGTTAGTTGTCTATCGTCATGGTGTCTCCAACAGCAGGAAGTTATACCAACAAAAATTTCCATTGGTCTGGGTCATGTGGTAATAAAGACTCTGATTCTGAATAATATTACTTTATCTACCGCATCAACAAGACAACAGTGACTTAACAAGACAACGCCCACTTAGTAAAGCATTTCCTCTTTCCACGAGTGTTAGGCAGAAACACAACACTTTCTTTAGCCAATCGTGTGGCTGGATTATTTTATCAGATCAAACAATAGCTACAGAAACCCAAGGGGCTGCTAATGAAATGCAAACATAATCCTCTCAATGACTGTGACTGGCATCTCTAAATTGCCCCTCTGCAACTGTGTATGTGACCAGCAACAGACAGCTATGCCATCTAAGGTTTTCCCCCTGCCTTGTGCTTACTGAGACAGACTCCAGGCTCAACGTGACCCTTTACTGATACATGAATGGATGGATGGATGGATGGATGGATGGACAGAATGATAGCCGCAGCCACGGATGTGTGAGTTCAGTCATAAGGTCTGCAAATACACACCTGGTTTTCTGGGTTGTCGTAGGGGATTTTGAGTGTTGTCATAGCATTGGTCATGGCCTTAACAGCGGTGAAGATGTTCTGGAAGACCAGCTTAGTGAAGGCCCGGCGATCTTCCTCCGAGTAGCCACTGCCGTGGATGATTCGCATCTGTTTGATGAAGGTGGTCTTTCCGCTCTCTCCTGTGCCTAGAAAGGCATCGGGGGAGGGGGACACAAATCAGGAGACGAAATGTAGGGGCAAATGTGGACTGTGGACAGGGGGCAGAGTTTGACTGGTCACTGAAAAAGGCATACAAACACAAGTCAACCGGGGAGAGGTAGGGTTTTTCCCAGCTTCACATTTTAATTACGACAAATTCACAACATTGACCTCTGTGCCGTGCTCACTACAGGCAAGGCTGCCCTTCAGCACCCAAAGTTTATATGGACAGACATCCAGGTATTCATGTTCCCAGTTAGTGACGATGTGGACTAACAGTCTCACTATAACCTGTTGTGAAACTAGAGAAGAGTAACTGGTGTGGTTAGTTCCTCTTGGGCGTACGTTTCCCATTCCTGTGCGAGCACCTGAATCATGTGCTGCTTATGCTCTGTTCTCATATTACACTCAGAGGTCTCCATTCCTCAATTGACAGCTCTAGTTCTGTAAGTTCACTGTCTGTTTTTGCTAATAGCAGCTGATGAATTAACAGTGATTTCACACAGACAGGCAATTTTTTGAGAGCTTTTTTAAGAAATTAAAAAACATTTCTCAACCTCGCTGATGCAGACTAGCATTTATCTTACTTTCTAATCGTTTAGCTTTAAATCTGAAAAACAAATGGCTAGCAAATGAATGACACGACGTACATATTTTTTGTGCCCAAGTCCATTGTTTTTATATCCTTTAATACATAGCATGCCTAACATTATTGTATGAGACCTCTTTAATATCAAAATCGTTTTCAACGCATTCAAATAATATAGCTTGAGGTACATTCAAATAATGTATGTCAAAGTCCAAAAATGTCATGGCGTGCAGCTGCTTGAACAAATGAAAACTATTACAATTGATATTTAAGTAGTTTTAAAAATGTAATTAATTAGTTACAAACCTTTAAAATTATATTAAGTTGCAGAACACTGTGGTTTTAAAACCAGTAAGATAACTAAAAAACTTTTATCTACAAATTTCCACAACAGAGTCTGGCTGCAGATGCATTGTGAAGAATCACTGGGACAGTAGATCCTTTGAAGACTTTTATTATGAAATTCTGTGGTATTGACGAAAGTAGCGCTTGTTTATCTTAACCCTTTCCATTAAGATTTAACAATGACTCAGATAAATTTCAGTTAGATATACAGCCATGGAAAAAATCAAGACCACAGCACAATTTTTTTGCTTCATTCAATTTATGGATGTGCGTCTGTGAATAAAAGTTATATATATTTTTTGCAAACTGCAACCTGGTTCTTCCCTGTTTCTCATTAATGAAGGGCTTCTTCCTTGCTTTACAGGACTTCAGTCCTGCTTCTAGGAGCCTGATACGAACTCTCCTAGCAGTGCACTTCACACCTGCACTTAATGTTTCCCATTCCTTTTGAAGGTCA
>JAAGVU020000032.1:4779112-4803823 GCA_011763525.2 Mormyrus iriodes
TTTTTTCTTTTTTACCCCCCAAACCAAGCAACTTTCCCCTTTGTCCCTGAGCGGGGGCCCCGCCCCCAGGAGGTTTCGGGGGGGGGGGGACCCCCCCCCCCCCCCCCCCACACACACACACAAAACACTGTGTTCTGACTTCTCAACAACTAATTGTTTTTTGGTCCTAAAGGGAAGGTAGTCTCCCCTCAAAAGCTGCACCTTTCTCCTTTGTGAGATGCCTGTAATCATTCACCTCCTCCCCGCAGATGTCGGTAGCCTTGTGACAGCAAGGTTACCAACTATCTGGAAATTTATATGTCAAAAACACCTCTTGGTGAGTTTTGTGTGCAATGGTTTTTCAAACACTCTCCTTACCTAATCAGTTGGGTATTTAACGTGAGTTTTCCAGAGCTTTCCTCCATTTCATACGTGAATGACACTTCTTACAGTCAACCTGCTGTCTTCTCTAGCTCTCTTTGGAGTACCTCTGCCCTCCTGTGTTCATAGGTGGTATTACACTGTCTGGTTACACATTGCTTGACCTGTGTTGCACTATGAGAGTGGAAGGCTTCTTCTGCTAACTAGTCACGCACTCATCATGGACTCTTATTCCTTTGGTCTCCTTGTTGGATGTATTATATGTGTTTGTTACCTGGGATAGGCTTCAGGCTAACCCAGACCAGGATAAGAAGATGAATGGAAATCTGGGTGGATGCAGGGGCATTGGGACATATTAAATTTGGCTTCGTTCATCCCTCCCAAAAAATAGACCTTTACATATAAGCTATTAAGTTGTGTCTCTCCCCCTTGCATGGGTGGATGAAATTTTTACTGCATAGTGCATATATTCATATCAGGTGGTAAACTCTAGCAATTGAGAGCTGCAGACTTATTGGATACTATCAATATCCTCATCTTTTTTGGAATGCCAGACACACATTTGACATTTAATTCAGCAAAGGATCTCAAATGCATTCATTTCATTTCTTAATTCGTACTGGAAAAAAGAAACACTTTCTGCTGTACAGAAAATGAGAGGATGATGGAGCAGTGATATCTGTCTGGTCAAACCTCTCTCCTCCTCGATATTTTCTATAATACCTGCCCAGACATTACACTTATCATAGATCAGAGCTCAACATGATCCTATTAACAGTGTCCATTTGACGCAGCTAGAATATTCTTATTGCAGATGATCACATATTTTCCCAATGGGGATGAAACAACACCTTGTCTATTGATGTTTCATTCACAGCCGACATTTTAAATCATTTGCACAATTGGCTCAGCAATACTTCTAATCGCATAGCAGACATTTTGATGTGTTCGGCTGTAAAATTAGACCTAAAATACCCACATTCACAGCTCCGTATAATCATCCCTTAACAGAATCACTAGGAATATTAACAAGAAATAAAAAGACTGTCCTCAAGAAATGCTTCAGTGAAAGAAATGCTACAGTGTGAGAGATGGGTCTATGATCTGTCTCTTATGTAACATCAGGTATGAGGAGTCACCGGCACACAAATCATTTAGAGGATGAACACATATATGCTTTTTTGACCCAGATTGCTTTAACAGTGTTGAACATCACGGTTTCTGTTGAGCAATTTTGCACACATGGCCTTGCGCCTTATTAATGATCTCATCAAGCTCTATCCCCTTAAACACGACTCTGCATTGTCTGCAACAGCAAACCACAGGTGGCCTTTATAAAAAAATATAAATGCAGTGTTTCTCCAGCACAACTATAAAAGGAAGAGAGCTTTGTTCTTTTAAAATATATTAAAATATATTGATATGATTTGGAATGATTTGACCTAATATATAAAATATGGAGGAGATATGAGCAGTCCTCTTAATCTGTTTTCTGTTTAGTTATCTGCATTTAATTGTGTCAGTTCCCTCCTTTGTTTTCCTTTGATCAGTGGAAATTTGAACATCCAGTGTTATATGATGTGGACAATGAAGCGTGCGAGTTAGTAACATTATGTCATCATCATTATTATTATTGTTATTATTATTATTGTGATAATGGTAATAATAACTGGGTGTTCAGAATCGAAAGCATGTATTTTTAACAGGTGCAGAATGTAGCTGCAGAAGTTAGCTAATTATTAATGTGCTTCCCAACCTTAAAGCCTTAAATTGAAATTCACCTGCAGTATTTACTTTCATACCCATCTCATTCACTCATTATTTTCAAGGTGGTTTTGTACCAACAACTGCTATGAGATCAGACAGGTCTCCTCTTTTTTTGGAATAATATATTTAATCAGGATTAGGATTCAAAGTACAGTATGTAGCAATTCTAGTCTAAAAATATATACTCCATCTTGCAGTAGAAGGGGTCAGGTGAGGCCTGGGCAAAAGCCAGCCAGAGCTATTTTTACTGGCCTGCGTGATCATTAAAATGAAAAAGGTAAAGTTTTATGTTCAAGTCCCATGAATAATTGCAAATACAATTGCTACTTCCATACTGACATGCAAAAAGGATCCTTTTCAAAAAATAACTGATTCAGAATGTAGACCTTTAAAAGAATGTATGTCAAAAATATCTAGTCTGTTATAGCTTTCATGGGCATGAAAATAATTATTAAAAAATGCCCCCTGCTGACTTGGTGAAGCTTGAATTTGGTCCTTCACAGAAAATAATTGCCAAGGCCTGTGCTAGGTGAATCATGGCAATAGAGCTGTTTTGGGAGACAGCCAGCTTGTGTCATCACCCTAACAATGCGAGTGGCCATCTTTATTAACTGTGCCATGCTATGATTTGATATGGACTATCTCAGGTCTTACTCAGTATATCCTTTGCCACTAGGCTGTTTATTATGCTGTCATAGCTTAGCTTACCGGGGTTATTCTCTACTGAACTCAGCCAAACTTAACCATTTTTGCAGTGCCTTGTGCCTCATACCTGGGTTGTCTGGCCCCAGCTCAATGTCCACTAACCCATGTATGTAACCCCTGCACCCAGCGTGCATTAGTTTGTAAAGAGAGACTGTTTAGGCTGTGGCTTGTGATTTAATCATCTGCATCCAGCTATCAGCCTACAGCATCCAGGTAACCAGTCATTATCAGCCATGATTAACTGACACTCATATGTACAACTAAATATTTATGATCTGTGACTTGCGTACATATTTTCATTTAAATGGTTTAATCATAATGTATACCATTCTTTAGAAGAAATCAACAACTTTTGTTTTTGATTTTTGATGTAATTTGAGCAATATACTAGAATTAGTTTTGCCAAAACTTGATTGGAAAATGAAGTATCACTATTCTATTCTCTTCTATAATATGCAATACTTTACGCAACTGAATTTATTCTTAAAAGGAGCACGATTTACTGCTTTGTTGTTACTGGATTGTTCCAGTTGGCAGATGTGTGGTATTACTGCCAAGCTGTTATTTAACAAGCATTTACATGTTCATTAAAACATATTTTATCTGCATTTCAAGGAAGCCATGATCTGCAGGACCGAACAATAAAAAGGAAATGGTGGAATGTATACAGTGAGTAAATAGCGGGTGGTATTGTGACCATTCTGCCTTATTCACACTTACAACAAATACTATTTAACAAGGATGTGGTCAATAATGGATCACGATGCTTGTAAATTTAAAAAAAGGATTGAGGGATTGAACTGACGATACACAGGCACAAGCAGGAGAAGCGGTCAAGCAGCAACCGTCTGAAAGACTATCTCATGGTGCTTTCTTCCAGCTAAGTACCCATAGCAAAATGATACCCCCCCCCTTTTTATTCTGCAATGGGGAAAACCTGGAACCTTAAATTCTCAGATTTCCTTTCTTTAGAGCACTTTTCTTTCCTTCTGAACTCACTCATGTTCCAGCCAAATTTGTGCTACCATTTGTCTCATGGCCCTGTTGCCTGTCAATTCAGAAACTCAAGGTTTGGAAAAGGCTTAGACCGTTCGGAATTCACTTTGCTGTCAAGCTATTTCAGCTACTCATTTCGGCACTGTAAATGGTCACTGATGTAGGGATCCAGTGACAGTTGTCTTAATAAGGGCTGCTAGACACTCAACTCTGACCTGTAGATAGGAGTTCTTTTTTTTAGTACTTAATTATTCATGATGGGTTTAAAATAGCCACTTTAAAAGGCTGAACAGGACATCCAAACCTTCTTGTAAATATGTAAAAGAGCTACCAAAAATGTGGGCCCTGCATTTTGCTTGAATATGGGGCAAAAATGACTTTGAACAACATCTTCCATCCTTTTTACTCATAAGAACTGTTTTAGTGCCAATATAAATGGGTTCCAACAATAGTGATCAAATTTGGCCTTGACACCAAGGCAATATCAAACTCATTTTATCTGAAGGGTGAAGCAGTACTCACACAGCTGAGAATGTGCCACTAATGATCTTTGAGGACGCTTTTGTCATCCAGCCAGTCGGGCACAGACTAACACATCACCACTACACCTTTTAATGCCATGAAATGTTATGCAAAGTAGCAATGGCCAACAGCGTTCGGAAGAGGTATCAACACACCAAAACTACAGCCATGAGACTGGTCTGCAGGTCTTACGTTACTGCTGTCAGTCCAGCGGGTGTCATTTGATTGTTATTCTACTACCATAACATGCACTTAATGACCTACAGTTTAGACAGCTGATATGTTGACTAAAACAATGTAGGTTAAGTACCTTATTAAGAGTACAAAACAGGATCCTCCTGGAACCATATGCCAGGATTCTGGTTATTCCAGATCCATGGTAACTAGCAAACTAGTAGTCTCTTTGTCTTCTGCTCTGCACAAGCGTCTGCTAGCATGGCTACAGTAATTGCAATAGACCTAGATCTATATTAGTACAGGACATTGGTACAAATGAAAACATCAGCGATAACTTTGATAATTCCATTTCATTTCACTGTAACCCCAGGTTTTCATCACACTTTAATCCACCTCAAAGGCACTCTCTAACAGAAACAAACGCAGTACAAACTGCATATGTGAAAATCCTAGCAAATATAATTTTTTTGCATATTTGTAGTGCCTGACCCAACACCAAGTCACTGGTCCATTTTGCTTCATTGCATTTGCTTCGACAGCGACTATCCTGTCATGCCGGCACCATCAGCCGCTATGTTAATTAGAAAGCATTTAGTGGGAATTAGCTATACGCCTGACACGCCCGGAAAACACGATGCTTGGCATTTGTACGCTGGAGTTCCGCGACCGAACTTGACGCTCGGGTAAAATCCGCCCCCGGCGCGAGCGCGCATCCCGCCCCCGCTCCGTGCCAGGCTCCGCGCCGCGGCAGCCCCAGCCTCCATTCGCCCTCCGCTCGCCAGTCACCGTGTCCGCCTGCGGTAGCCTCACAAGCGGACGGGATCCATCACCGGCGGAACGTTAAAAGGCTGAAAATTAGCCGAGCCGACGAGGCTTTTCTCCGAATAGCGGCGTTAAGTCCCGGAGTCCCGCCGGGCGACATTTACATTTCTGACCTACGGCGAATAGATCCCGCTGTCTCCGTAATTAGGCTCCTAGACAGTTGGATAACGAGCTTATATCTTGATTTCGAAAGGGAAAAAGAGGTTTTTCCCACAAAATAGGGTAACATTTTGTACGATGTCGACGGCGCTTTTTGTAGTTCACCGCTAAGCGCGCACAGCTAATGGGCGGCGCGACGGGCGCTTTCCACGCCGTATTTCGGGCTCGGTTCTAGGGTGGTTCGTTTTTTTTTTTAAAGCCGGGAAAACGGCGCGGATGTGGCAGCGGACCGCCGAGTCCCGCCGCCTCCAGGACTCGGGCTTGTGAAAAGGGGGGGAAAAAAAACAACACAAACAAAAAAAAAAAACCCAAACGGCACCGGAGCGCCGGGCAGGCAGACGGAGCTGAAAGCGACGGAGGGAAAATGTGTCTTTGAGGGTTTCGGGGACGCGCTCGGAACCTGGCGTCTGCTGCCCAAGTATCCCGGCCGGGTAACGGATCCAGGCGCCTAGGCCCTCAGCCTCATTCAGGCGACAATTATCTGATTTTTTTTCTCCCATCCCCTCCCCTGGGCTCCGCCGGGAGGCTGCGATCAGCGCGGGGCTGAAGCCGGAGCGGTCTCGGTTAGCAGGAGCCGACCCGCTCCCCTCCATTCTTGTCTGCCACTCGGCCCCCCTTCAGCCCCCTTTATCTCCCTCCCCCGGTTTGCGGCGGGGACCGGGGACGTTAAAAAAAGTAGCGTGTGCGGTACGCCCCGATATAAACGGGCTCCCTAAAAACGGGCGGGGGGATGACTTTAGAGTCCATGATGGCTTGCTGCCTGAGCGAAGAGGCGAAGGAGTCGAAGCGGATCAACGCCGAGATCGATAAGCAGCTCCGCCGAGACAAGCGGGACTCCAGGAGGGAGCTGAAGCTGCTTCTGCTGGGTACGGTGACCGTCCCCGCCCGGCCGCCTCGGTGCGCTTTCTGCATTCCCCCGAAAGGCGACGTTAGCCTGCTAACGCTGACTAGCCTGCCGGCTAATTTTCGCGACGGACCGATGTAGCTTTAATCATCACAGGCTCCATATCGAGCCCTGATCCAGCATGCATGTTTCAAAGGAGGTGCAAGGCATGTTAGGTGTATTGCGTTAAAATCCTCTTTGAAATATGGGGGAAAAAATATCATCTGTTTGCATGGAGCAGCTGAAGACGTTTAGCTACAACTTGGCATCTGGCATGATATATGAAGGCGGGCTGGCTGCTAGCAAATAGTTAATTTATACCTGGATACTTGGTTATAAATACCTGGCCTGCCCCAGTATTTTGGATACAGAGCGACATGTTGCGCTGGGGGATTTCTGACATGAGCAAGGCTGGGCGACACAGGTGTAACTGCTGTGGCTGTCTGATGGATGTGGGATGCGAGTCTTCCCGGTGACACTTGTAAAAAATGATGCATACGATCGTTATGTATTGCTCCCCCATATCCAGCGCAGTTAAAATACGGTTGCATAAGTTTTAGAGCGGCGGGTTAATGGCCCTGTAGTTGGATATCTAATACGCCGCGCGCAGCTCCTATTTTATATTGTCCGTCTGTTCTCGTGCTTTGCACGAAGCATTACATTATTCAGCACTGGTAGTAGCAACACTTTGATTAATTCCGTCGCTGTTCCGTTTGAGCAGGGCTGGGATCGTCTGTTGCAATACATACGCACATAAATCACGTTAAGTCTGTGTGATGCACCTCACAGTCGCACACATGCATTAAACTGGACCGCTACCTGACGAATGTGGATTAAATTATCTACGAGGCAATTACATAATGTCTGTGCGAGGAAGAAACCACGTTTATATACCTGGTTCAGCGTACAGTTGATCTTAGTGGTTGGAATTTGTCGTCTTGGTATGGATATCGAATGTAAATTTGACTACAGATTAGGCATTTTAAAATAGATTTCTGGCGAATATTTCACTAGGCCTTTGATTTGACTGTGAAATGCGTTTAACCACTGCTAAAGTGCCGATGACCAAACCTAACGTTTTGTGGATCTAGATAGCTAATGTAGTTTTGACCTGATCTCCCCATGCACGTAACCTTAGAGAGGGGAATGTCATGCTTTTAAAACATGGAAGGATGTACTGCTGGGCTTTCCTTTCAGTAATTAGCATGAGCCTATCAAGGTTGATCCTAAAAATGCAGGACTAAGGACTCCAGTAAATCCGTATTTTTGGCGACTCTATGAGATGCAGTACTGTGCTTTTGTATCATATTGTCCAGCCCATAATCCCATAATGCATCAGACATTTAATATTAGTGGCAGTGTTGTATATTGTTTCCTAATTAGGTTTGTACCATTAATAGAGAAGTGAAAATGGGTTTTTTTTGGTCCTTTTGAAAAAAAACTGATTCCTTTTTTGGAAGTTGTTTTACTGTTAACTTTATCAGTTTAAAGAAAAACAACATTTTAGACTATAGTGTGTAACAGTTACACTGTCTGGGTCCTGTTACAAGGCCTTGTGGCTGGAATTTTAATAAATCACCCTTTGTTTTGTCAGATATTTCTGCATTCGCAATGACATGGTGCACTAACCTAAGAAGACAGTGCTGTCAGCTAAGTGGTTGTAATTATACACTGTTAAGAGTCATGATTTTAAATTTTCTTATTTGAAAAGCTATGTCATTATCACTTTGCATAAAACACGCATCATAAATACCCCGTGTAACTGATATAGATGTGGTAACGGTTCTGGTTGTGGCGTGGGGCTTTGAGTGTAGACTTCTAGGGACAAATAGGGCTGCAGAAAATAAAAGGGCAAAACTAAAGTATTTAGGTTAATGAATGTATGTGAGTCAGATTTTTTGCATTTAATATTTAGGACTAATGTTATGCACTTGGACTTACAGTTAGACTCTAAAGTCACAATGTTTTACAAAGTTATTCCTCATTTTTTATTCGCACACATTTAATCTCACAACAGCCTAATATGTTTATGCATTAATTTTAAGTCATTTTTCTAATGGGCCACTTGTTCCCAGAGAATGTAAAATCATTTGTCTAACAGCTAACAAGTATTAGTTCTGGTTTTAGTCACTTTGTGAGTTTATTGTATTCAATGAACATTATGTAATGATTTAATTTTGCCGTGAAACATGGTTACCTTCTGAAACTGCACACGATCGCTGATATCAATACCTGATTAACCTCTGAGACACTTGCCGTGGGACTTGCCAGCACAGATTAGCCGAATTATGTTACGTCATTTTTTTTTTTATTCTGTGGAAAACTAAATCT
The DNA here is from genome assembly GCA_011763525.2 of Mormyrus iriodes. NCBI lineage: Eukaryota > Metazoa > Chordata > Actinopteri > Osteoglossiformes > Mormyridae > Mormyrus > Mormyrus iriodes. Next base: position 4,787,835 of record JAAGVU020000032.1, read on the forward strand.
GCAGGCCAGATTTAATATTGAATTAAAAACATGTCCCGGCCTGTACGAAAACCATCTCACAATCTGGTCCTTGCCACCCGTTCCGCATTTTATGGAATGGTACTGCATTGTAAAGCGAAATGCTGTGTCCTATTTTGAACCAGTACTGGATGAGATTCGTTCTGTGTTTTTGGACTTTGTGATTGATCCCTGTGCTCTGCAAGGTTTATTGTCAGGAACCCCCCACCAGATTTTATCATCGCGAACCGCCGGTATATGGCATCCCATACTACTTCAGATTTGAAAGTGGCAACTTGAGTGGTCCAGTGAATCCAATGAAATCCCTCGTCCTTCACTATGGAAAATGGCTGATGTCCAATGCAGTCAGTTCTGTTATTTTAGTAATAATGTCTTTAGCTTGTGTGCTAACTTTGAATATTGACAAAATTTTTAGTATGCCAGCAACAAGGGTATAGGTTTGGTTTTGAGCTTGGTAGAGACCAGATCAGCTCTGAACCCTTCCTGACCCCCTAAACAGGCACAGTGCTCCCACAGTATTGGTAGGTATGTGTTCCTACTGTCCATACCCAACTGTATGCCCATGGCAAGTAATATTGGCTAGAATTCACACATTGGACCCGTAATAATTTATCTGGATTATTTTATTTACTTGTTCATTTTTACAAATTTCAGCCAATAATGATTTAACCAATATATTGTACAATGTCTTGTATCCTGCCTATGAAGATGTAATTTAATTGAAGATTTAATTTTATGCATCTTACATTTATATGCATTCCATCTGCAGTTCAAAATTTATGCTCTTCAGGTGAATATTCTACAGTGTGAGTGTGTGCTGTGTGAAGAACTGGCAGCCTGTACTGACTGTCGCCTCTCATTTATAGTCTTACGTACTGAATTCTACTGGGTGTCATATTCAATACCCCAACAGTAAAGTATTATTGTATTGTTATGGCCACAACCTATAAAGGGGTCCTTTAAACAAGTCCTGCTTCTTACAGGGCAACACACTACTGCCTGGGTTGGGTATAGAAAGGTTTCTGTATTTTTAATTGGCTTTTGGAAAGTAAGCCATTTATATTCAGTGAAAGAGCGTCTCGCTAAAGCAGAATTGTCAGTAGAACATTTCGTAGTATATTTCTCCAATAATCATTCATTAAAGTGTTAATGATTAATCTTGCTCACTTTTTCTAAGCGCGGAACATTTTACCGCTGGGTTCAAAGGTTTATTTTTGTGCCGCAAAGTTGTTTACTAAGCTGCACTATTCAGAGATACGGTTCAAGTGCCACTGGCCTGATTGCTTTGACTTAAGTCTGAGACTTCTGTTTTGTGTAGTAAGGAACATACTCCCATTTCTAATCCTAAATTCATTGTCTGAGACCTTTCTTTGGAATGAAATTAAGAAATGAAATCCTACTTTTCTTTGTTATATCTCATGCAGAAAAAATAACTTAAACATCACAATAATATGTAGTAATTGTTCAGTAGTTGGTTAATTAGAGAAACATCCAGGACTGGATCACAGTGAGCCGCAAGCGTATCCTAGGAAGGGCACGGGGCACCTGGACACCCTGGATGGCTACTCTGTTGCCTGGAATGCACTTAAACACACACAATTGCACAATGCAGGCAATTGAGTCACCAATTTGCTTAACTGCAACCAGTAGGAGGAAATCTGAGTACTGGGAGAGAACCTGTGCAAACACTGGGAGAAGATCCAGAATCTATATACCTGGTTGAAACACCCAGTGCTGGAGGTGAGGTTACACTTCATCTCTAAGCTACTGTGCCTGAATTCAATTTTAAGAAAAAATTTCAGCTGGAAATTTTGGAATGAAAGTTTTGTCAGACTGATAGGATTATCCCATGCAGTGTAATTTTTTGACTGCTCGTGGTCATAATTAGAGCATGGTTACAAATCACTTGTATTTTATGCGCCTAGCTTTCTTCCCATATGAAAATTACAATATTGAGGTCCAGTTGATTCTCAGTATTTTATAGCTGAGCATAATTAATTCCATTTTTTTTCCCCAAATAGTATGCTTTAAGAGTTTTCCAGGAGTTGGCAAGGAGGCTTCTGGGGGTGCACAGGTGCAGTGACAAATGCAGAAAGGTTAATAAGTATTTTGTTAGGTGAAGAATGGAGTTGCAGGCATGGAGCTGAGTCACAAATGAGCTTTAATGAAGACCTCAGTTGGGTCCCAGGTTGTTGTGACTGAGCCCCAAGTCACAGTGTTCAGGTCATGTCAAGTTGCCAATCTCAAGTGTTATTTAAAATTGATTAGAAGACGACGTTCAGGCTCAGACTTATAATTGTATTTAGCAAATTGAACTTCCACTGTAATGAAAACTAGTTGTATAAATCTGCCACCAGTGCAAGTGCTCTAGTCTCTGAGTTTCAAGAAATGAACGTAATTCGAATGTTACATGGTGTGCATTGTCCCGCATAGTTTAATGCTTAAAGCGCACTTAACAGGATATGTCTCTCTTATTTAGGTTTCGACTTTAGTCCATAAATAAATTCTATCTTTTGTACTTTAAATGGACACAGTGCAGTTATTAATGGTAATGGGAAAGTATTGTAAGATCTTGCGAAACTCCCATCACACCTTAGCGAGAATCCGGGTCTGCACATAAAAGCTGCCACTTCTTGTCGTCTTAGTTTTTATTTGAATTTTTCTTGGATTGAGAGAGGCAGCCACCACTGGTGACTGGAATGAAAACCCTAGTCGCAAAATAAAAAAAATCTAGTCGCCCTGCCGACCATTTTAGTTTTCATCTGGAGTCCTGCAGCATCACCACACATTGATAAATGCAGAGAGTGTCTCTCCTGGATTCAAAGCTGCTGCATTTTCTCTGTTAATTGTCTGGTGTGGAAACGAAAGCTGGCCCTACAGTGTCTTGTGCCGCGTCTGCATTGTTAACCTTAAAAGCCACCTTAGGACACTGGCATTTAATCCAAAAGTGGGTGTATTTAAGGATGTATTAAGTTTCTAGGAAGCAGTTAAGTTTGAAAGCCAATACAGTCATGGAGTCAATGAATTCTTCTTCTTTTCTAAATGTTGTCAGATTTACCCAACTGTGTTTTTTATTTTAGGATGAATGGCTAATTTTATCCTTTCATTTGAGTCTGAAGTAGATCATTTTTCAATCTGCTAGACTTGGGAATAATTTTAGTTCTGTCCGGTGTATGCACAGAACATCAACAGATGCTACTCTGTAGCTTTGGGCCCCAAAGGGTAATTATGGGACTGTAGGTTAACTATGTGGCATTTAATTAGTTCTCAGTGCTGCAGTTGTGTTCAGACGCTTTTAAAAGTGTCAGTGTTTAGATCTAAGAGAGCTGCAAGATCTGAAGTTATGACAGCTTACGCAGTGCTTTAATGTACATGCCATCAGTCAGTTGGTTTTTAATGCTTCAAGAATTTTCATAAAGAACGATTATTCTGCTGATGACCATTTTGTTTTGATGGGGCTGTGCTGGAAGGATTGGACTGCTGTGCTGGAAGTGAATTAGGTTATTAGTCCAGGTGTCTCGATGGACTCTACATCGATGTGATATTGCATACAGTAGTCCGGCTTCTGCAGAAGTGTTTGTTCAGTTGTGTGGAAATGCTTACGAGTGTGAGCGATTTGTTGCCTAGAGAGGCCCAGATGACACAGAATTTGGGAACTGGCACTATCACTAGGCGTCGGCTGCCCAAAGTGATCTCCTGGCCTCCTGCAGCCGCTAATCCAATAGTATATTTCACTGCATTGTTTTCCAATTAATGAACTGTGAAAGGTTTTCTTTAAAAACACCTCTTGTATAATTCTGGAACTTCCCAATTTCTTTTGACTTATTTTAAAAAGTGTAAAATTGTGAAAGCTCCACTTGTCTGGTTTAGTTTTCTCAGGTTTGGTTCAATTTTCTTTCTGGCTATTATGGAAAATGTGAAACCCAGTTAGAGTATGCTAAATCAGAATGGCATTAAACCAGGGATGGCCGATCTTATCCAAAAAGGGCTGCGGTATGTGCAGGTTTTCACTGCAACTCCCTAATTAGATTACTAATTAGAGGACTGATTTGACTGAGGAGTCCTCACACCTGCATTTGAACAGCTGACCTAAAGGTTATCCCAAAATCCTTCATACACACTGGCCCTTTGAGGATAAGATTGCCCACCCCTGCATTAAACTGACTTTTAGTTATCGATGCCAAGGGGAAATTTGCTTGCATATAGTAGAGAAGTACAGATACAAACAGTGGAGAGAAATACATGGTGTAGAGAAAATGAATAGCAGAAAAATGTTAAAATGGATATACTTGTCATGTACATAGATGAGAACAACAGGCTACATAACTGTTTTAATTGCTGTCCATGAATGTGTTGTGGCTGGTGCAAGGGCAGGCACATTGGGAGGCATTGTGCTGCCTGATGGCAGTTGGCTGAAAAAATCAACAGTGGCTCTTAGCATGCTGTGGTGGAATGAGCTAGTGGCTAAAGGCGCTCCAAGAGAGCGCTTATGCTTGGGGTGGGCAGTTTGGCCATTATCCTCTTCTCTGTAACTGCCTCCAGAGGGTCCAGGTTCAGTTTGTTCGTTCGTGCTAGGGGTGTGTGATTTGGCGATATTAGACCTTGACCGATTTAAAATGTCTCTACAACCTGCCTTTACGGAGAGATCGTTGGTATCGTACTACAGTGCAAATTTTATCAGTTGCAGTTCTATGGCTCATACATGCATCTAAAGCTGTTTTGTCAGCCGAATACGTTTCGACACACCAATAAACCGGTAAAAGCAAACAGTAGGTAGTGCCTTGGATTTCTTCCTCTCTCCCTTTCACACCCTCGTTCCAACATGCAGTGCGCGACTTGCAATACATTCCCTATTTGGCGGTGTAGCGGCCTGGGTGACATGGAGGAGATGGTCCCTAAAAGCTTGACACCAGTAATATGAAACTGGGTCGGGTTTTCCAAAAGCGACAAGGTGCAAACAATAGTAATTTGCAAGTTAAGGTTTGCAGGTCAGGTGGCAAATTGACAAACATTTTTAACCACCAAAAATGAAAAAAACCCAAAAGTGTACTTACTTTTTTTTCTTTTCTGGTTTTGTTACCTTATAGGGCTATTTCTTTTAGAATAATAGAATTAGATTAGTTGTATTATTCAGTAACTTAAAAATATAATAAAATAAAAATAACGTTAAAAGCCGACATGAAAAAGAATTTGTGATTAAAATCGTGGATCGCCATCCTGTCTTAAATCGCGATATGATAATTTTGCAGGGTCGCCCACCCCTAGTTCAGGCTTTTGGCATAACCTGAACTGATCGTTCTTCCCCAGCGAGCTGCAGGGTAGAGAACTACACCAGCATCTGTGGACAGATAAAATGCCTTCAGCAGCTTGCACATCAAAGGACCTGAGCCTCCTCAAAAAGTAGTCTGCTGTGGCCTTTCCTGTACAGCACCTCTTTCTGCCCAGTCCAGTATGCGGTTAATGTAGACCCCCAGGTATCTGTAGCCCTGCACCACCTACAGTAGTCTCAAGGGCTCCTCAGCGTGCAGAAGAGCCACCGCCAACTCCTTTGTCTTGCTGGTGTCGTCCCTATACCACATAAGTCTTCCACTAGCCGCCTATACTCTGACTCATCTCCGTTTTCAGTACTCCCTATAATGGAGTTGCCAGCAAAGATGAATTGTGCTGGAATTTCATTGTGTAGACAGTAGAAGTTTGTTTTGCCCAAATTATAAGCAAATTTCCCATACCTCGACAGTGAAATTTACTAATATGGTATTTTTTCCATTAATGGATGTCCTGTGAATAATACTTGTCATTTATCATCCTACGAGATTAAGGTCCATGTTTCGTAATGACATGAAGCAGGCTTTCCACCAGGAAATTTCCAACTTGACTTGACGTCATGCCCTATATATCTGCTGCTGTGTACAGGCAGGTAAAAAAAAAAAAAAAAAAGCCCAGGTTAGATTTAATAAGTATCTCTTATTTTTATACCAAAAAATCTTTGATTTTCTTTAACAGTTTGCTTTTCTATGTTTTGATCAAACCACTGGAAAAATCACTGCATATCAATGGATAATTTGTGCTGTTTTTGAAAGAAATAAAGCAGAGGTTGACAAAAGTTAGAAATAGTCTTTATGTACTAATTAGCAAATTCTGTTTTCATTGCAGTTTTGCAAATTACTGCTTTTCCAACTTGCTACAAAAACTACCTAAGGCAAACGTGAATACTTTTTAAATTTGTGCGGTTTCAATAAGTTTTTCAATTCTCATCTTCAAGATGCGCAAAATCTGAGTGGAAATGCCTGTACAGTAACAGGGACAGGAGATAGGGTTGTTCCCTGAAGGGCCCCAGTGTTGCTCACCACCTCATCCAACACACAGTCCTAAAACGTCAAACTCTCGCCTGTCAGTCATCTAGCGTCGTGAAATATTTTCCCATCTGTGTTTTCACTTTCTGGCCTTCCTAAGGTTCTAAGTCATTATCGGTGAAGTTCTGCATAACCTCTGTATGGATTTTTGTGCTGTGGTTTTAGAATGCCATTATGGTCTTTTTGATGAAAGGTGGGGATTTTGGTTGAAAATATTTGAAATGCATTTAGAAGCCTGATTCCTGCATGACAGCATGTATGATGTGGCTTCCTCTATTGTCTACAGCCTTAAAATGTTAACCACTGTGTCGTACTAGGTGTTTGCGCTCAGGACACAATCCTCTATGACATGTAGCCCTATGGATACTGTAAATAGTCATGTAAAGCAATTTCATGCTCTTTTGAAAAGGTTTGCAGGACAAATCGTGTATTTTCTATATGAATAACTTTTGAAATGCCTTCTGGATTTAAAGTTGTGAATTAGTTGTACCCCTGATAACCAAAACGGAATGTTGTAGCAGGTCGGAGATTCCTGCAGCCCGTGTCTCTTGCAGTGTTCACCAGCTGAAGGGCCTGCAGGTTACAGTTCGTAGTTTGGTGATTGATAGTCTTTTTTCATCTGTATGTAATGTTATAATTTACGTGCCAGCGAGTGTCTTTACTCCATGTTGAGTCTCATCCTAAATAAAATCGACCAAGGGAGGAAAATCCAAACGGTGGGAGGCAGTTTCTGTGACTTCGGAAAAGTGCTTATGACTCAGTTGTGCTTTAATGTACTGTTATGGCAATACATTTATGAGCATAACATAATCAAGTACTGATGGAAAAAGAGCAAAACTGATGGATCATTTGTTGGCATCATTAAAAGTAATGAAATTGTGTGCAAAGGTAAAATGCAGGACAGTGTTGTGTAGCTGGAAAGGATGAATCCTATGTATTTGAGGTACCAAACTATATGAACTAGGAGGAAGTCGGTGGCTAAATAGGTACTGTACTACTAATAATATAAAACGTATAAAGTAAATAGATTTAAAGGAATGCAAATGAGCAGACCCGTTAACTATCCTGAAACTGAATATTAAAAAAAAAAAATGGGAAGCGGTGTGCAGTCAGAAATAGCCTTGCTCCCTGGGAAGTTCACTCTGTTCCTTGATGTATTCAGCAGCAGCTGGGGCTGAAGTCCGCACTCTGTTCCCGAGCCGGTTCACAATGATTTAGTATGTAGAGGTGCCGGCCTGAGAATCGCTGGGCCGCCTTAAGAAAAAACCTGCTCGTCGCAGTTTTGCTTTCATTTCCAACAACCTAATTTTTGCTATGGGCAAAGGTTCCTTTTTTAATAGCAGGTGCACACACAGCCTTCCACTAAATGGTGAAGCACAATAGTTTAGCTTCGGCAAATTAACCTCTGGACAGTGTTTTAATTTACAGTTTTGCTTAAGTAGCTTTCAGTTACAAATTAGTTTAGATCATCTGTCTTCCTGAAAGTCATGCAAGCAGTTTAACTTGGTGACTAAATGTAAAAAGGCATTAAATAGTTTGGTGAAAATCACTTGAAGTTGGTGGTACTTCACCTTGGGACTACCTCAGATGTTCAGGGATGGATTGTTTAGAGCAGCGTTTTCCAATCCAGTCCTCAGGGGCCTGAAAACAGTCCACCGGAAGCTTGGAGGGAGCAAAAACGTGGATCGTCTGTGGGTCCCCAAGGACTGCATTGGGAAACATTGGACTATAGAGGAAATCAGTATTAATTTGCCTGCAGTGGATGCATGCTTGTGTAATGAAAGAGGTTTATGGAAAGGGACGGTGGTCTCTTTTCAAGTACTTAAGGAATTTGAGACAAACTGGAAATATTGGAAGTCATTTGATGCTGGCTCATTTGGCCCATCTTTTTGTGCCCTTAGACTCTTAATGATAATCAAGTCAGTTTTTCAATAATTTAGAGTAGTTTCTTCACCCTGTAGTCTTTAGCCCAGTTATTTTTATAATTGACAAACAGAGTGCACTGGAGAGGTTTGTAAATAATTTAGCAGCTTGCGGATTGAAGGTGATTGGGCAAGTCCTCAAAGCATCGGTGTCCAGTTAACGCACACTGGGTAAAATAGTGTGCTGATCAGCTCGATGAAATCCTATCAGATACAGAAATTAGATTCCCATCCTAGCAAATCCTGTGCTGGAATTTGCTTGGTCTGCGTGGGTGCAGCACGTCCCGGCGCCTCACGCAGGCCAGCTTTCCTTTTCAAACGGTGCGTGGTTTTTTTGTGTGTCAGCTTGCTACAGAGCCGCGTTGCTTCCTGAGTGTCAGGGCATGGAAGTAGGGAGCTAGTTCTCTTGCTTCACGGTATAATGTTTTGTGTGTGTCATTCTGCTGAAGTTTCCCTGGGGGGACTTTCAGAAGTCAGCAGTGAGATTGCTACCATACAAAACTTTGAGAAGGAGAAGAGGAGGCAGGAAGAAGCTTATTTGCAGCTGCATGAAGAATGTAGTATTTAATGGTAGTTAGCGTATTTGTCTTCATTTGGTTTGTCATGCTGGCTTGTTTTTCCTAAAAGCATAGATGCTAAATATGTTAGCAACTTACGTAGTTGGAACCATGCCCCTGAATGGGTCCAATTCTGTAAGTTGCTTCCGGGAGCTTTGGGGAAACACACCCCAGATTGATGCAGCTTACTGACACCTGTATGGACATTGTCCTGTATTGCACCTTGCTGGATTGGAACAGCACATTGGCAAACAGGTTGAGGTTGTTCAAAGGGACTGTTTGCTTAGATACACACCCAGTGTTTGTTGACTGCCCAGCAGTTTCTCTTCTCTTTTCACACGTAACGACCAGCCGTTCCTGCCTGTAAGGCATTGTACCAAGAGCCATGTTATGCACATCATTAACTATGGACTGAATTTGTTTCCCCAGCCCCCAAATGCCTTGCTGTGTTGTGACAATATAAAACACACACTTTGCAACATTTTAGGTGGGAATTTCCTAAGATCAGAGACAAATAAGCCTGCAGCAACTATCTGTAGTTTATATTAAGCATAAAAGGAGCTTTGTCAGAACAAGAGTCCAGTTTCTAGTCACACTTGATGGAAAAAAATGTACTCTTGTGTGGTTCATTGTTAAATAGTAACTTTTGTTACATATGAAATATGACACTTCCCTAACAATGGAATAGAAATTCGCTTTCATGTGAATTAAAGGCAATTACTGTTACGTATAAGTGACTTTTGTGCAATATAAACAAACATAAATGAATATACTTTTTTGCCTCTACAGACAGCCGACCTTGCATATGAAATTCAGAAACACTTGATTGCATAAATACTGTAATTTAATAATCAGCCCCCCAGTATGGCCAATTTCATTAGGATGTTTACTGGAAGAAAAACAGCCATGGACTGTATACTGCTGACATTACCTAAATCCTGAATTACAGATGAGTAGCAGAATTAAAAATAAAAAAAAAATAAATAGCTAATAACTTCTCTAATGAATTGGTGGTGAATCAGCGCTGATCATAGGGAATATTGGGGATTTCAAAGTACAATGGCTTTTTATTTTCCTTTAATGAGATCTGTTTGGGGTCTTGTTAATGCTGTATCCCACTTGGCTCAGATGATATTAATTTATAAATATTTTAATGCCAGCACATGACTAAAAGTGCATGCATTGTAAATTAAAGTAACTTAAAGAAACACAGAAGTTACGGTTTTATATGAAGAATTACGTTTATGGATCCCCAGTCTTTCATCTTACTTGCATGTTAATGGAATAATGCTAGATTTTTTTTTCCCTGGTTAATGGAACAGTTGAGCTATAGCCAAAAACTCTCTACTAGACCAGCTTCCAAAAGGTCCTTGACAAGTTTCTTCTGTAGAGAAGCAGGTTAAGTATGTAAATTTTACTGTTAAAAAAAGGTTTACTACTGCCAGAGTAGCTTCAGTTTGTAACGTCATTCTGTAATTGTGTTCACGTTTCTATCTGCAAGCACAGTAATCTCTTTTTGCCGGACAGAGTGGTTGAAATGGTTTGGTCATGAGGCCTTATGGATTGTGGTGATTCTGCATATAGGATTTAAAGAGAAGGTGGAGGCCTCAGTGGGACGTTTCCCCACTGCCATCCCAGGATAGATTGCTGCTGGAGCAGCACTCTGAGGCTAGCTGCTGGCCAAGCCATCTGCCACGTCGATAACCGGGATAGGGTGCAGGCTCTCGCGAAGTCCCCCCACAGCAAATTGCAGCTAAGTGCCCTAATGGTTTATATACACACAGATGGGTACTGCTGTTACACCCTTAATGCAGCTTTGCGGTCATGTCTGTGGAAATCCAGCTGCTCGTATATGTCATGTTTAGTATGAAGTTACGCAGAACAAGGATACCTGCTGGTATGTGGAAAAGTTTGCACGGGCTAATGAAGGTGCCTTGTTCCTTTTGAAAGTGATCTTATAAATGCCTTAGAATGTTTGTTTTTGCCTAGAAACTGTGAATTTGGTTTGAAACTTTGGCTTTAATGGTGCTGAAAAAAGCAGCCACTTGTAGTTTTTTTTTTTTTAATTCGTTGGTCTGCTGTTTTGTTTGTTTAGAAGGGTAGGGATTTGGAGTCTGGTCCAGTAGACGTGCTGGACAGTTTCTGCACTGGCAGCTCTGTAGGTCCGTGGGAATGGAGCTGAATGCTGTCTCTGTGTAAGTTGGCGGCTGTTTTGCTTTGTATGACAAAGGCTGTTAGCTTACTAAAGCCCCCCCCCAGCACTGCTAATAATTGTTCTGCATTACCCGTGTTACCAGTTCAGGTTGAGTACCCTAATAACAGGTATAGCAGGTTTGGCCTTGGGCTGGGCAGCTTCGGGTCTTCAGACCATGTGCTTTATCGCGGTCTTGCCTGCTATTGTAAGGGGGTTGTAGCCGAATGCTCTTGAGTAGGTGGTACTTGTGGACTGTGATTGTCACATGTGCAGTTGTTTCGCACGTACAGGTCCGAGAGCTCCCCCATAGCTGATGCACATCAGGGTGTGTTGCATGCTCACAAGTGCATTGCTGGTGTATTGTGGCACTTAGCTAGGAAGACAAGAAATTTCAAGATTCTGTTAAGAGGAGAGGATGAATGAATGGCGTGTTAAACTGTGGATACTGCATTTTGTTGCCCTTTTATCATTTTCAGGTATAGCTGCCTCCTTAATCCCAAGCTTTACTGTTGGGGGGGGAGCTGCTGGTCTTGAGTACTTTTGTAGGGATGTGAAATTGTTGGCCCTAAAGCAACTGGATTACCATTATTGAGGGGACAGTTTTTTGCATCAGGTTCAATGTATTTCTGTTACGATTCGATTGATTGATTATTCAGTTTTGATAACCTAACTTGAAAAATCGCAAAGATTACCATGGGAACTTAATTACAGACTATTAATGCATAGAAAGTAGAATTGTAGAACATTATTTTTATTGTTGTCAAAAGGCCAACTACTGAACTGTACGGGGGGGGGGGGGGAATCAGCACATTAAAGGAAGTGCTACAAGACCGGGGGGGGTGCTGCCAGCGGTGAAACTTGCTGTGCTTGTCAGCACACATTAGTGGAATGACGCTACATAGTTATTTTTTTATTCTGTGGAAAACAAAAGATTGATCTATGGGCTGAATTTAATAATGAACTGACAAAATCCCTCCTTCTCTGCTATGGAAAATGGCTGATAGCCCAATGTAGTCATTTTAGTTGCGTCTTTAGCTCTGTGCTGCTGACTTTGAATATTGATATAGTTCTTATGTAAGCCTCTGTGCCTGTGATGATAAGGTCGCCGGTTCGAGCCCGGCCTTGGCACATCTGCGGGACCTTGAGCAAGGCCCTTAACCCCCAGCTCCCTGGGCACTGCAACATGTGGCTGCCCTTTGCGACCAGCTTGCTCTCATCTACAGAAAGCAAGTTGTGGGAGGTATAAAGAGAATTTCACCACAGGGATCAATAAAGTATCTAATTATTATTATAATAAAAATGTTATGCATCTTTACGGCTAACGTAACTTTTTACTTAGCTAGCTAATCAGCTACCTCAGGATCTTGAACATTGCTGCTTTAACTTACAATGCCTGTGCTACAAGTGCGAATATCTGAACCGTCCGAGAGAGCATTCTGTGCTACGAAACCGGCGTGAGTTTCCTAAAGGCACCACAAAGATCATTAAGTAGCACTTCCTTTATGAATATCAGTGAGGCTTCCCCAAGCTACGTTTTGGAAAGTTGCCTGCCGAATCTGCTACTTTGTGAGGCTACGTGAACGTATGCAACCTGGAATGAGGACGGTCTTTATTTTACCCCCAACAATCGATTCTAATGCTGATAGATCGATGCATTGAATCGCCGCCTTAATAATCAATTATTAATGATGGATTGATGTATCTTTACACCCCTAGTACTTTGTAAGATTCTGTGCTGAACCCTTTGGCTGCATAATGTTCCCCACATGTTTCTCGTCTTTGCCCTGTCCAACCTGTTCTGTGGGTGCCATAGAACTACTATATTAATTATTAACTGTGTTAAAACCTGCTTACAAGGGTTTCGGGGGGGGGGATTATAAGGCAGGGGAAAATACAATTATTTATCCTGTCCATCCCGGATTTAAAGTTAATACCCACGTATCTGTCATTTTCTGCCAATTTCCCTCAAAACCACTCCAAGTAGTCTGCATAAGTAGATAAGTCCATTTGCAAGACCATTTGAAAGTCTTACTAATAATACATTTTAATACTTATTGAAAATCCTTCATATTCAGTGAATTAATTCTAGTGTTGGCTTCCCTCTGGCATGTTAAATTATTAGGCCAGCTCTGTGTGGTCACTCTTCCCCCTTCACCTCTAGGGTTGGGGTTCTCCTCCTGCAGTCTTAAAACATGCACCTAGTCCAGGGGTGGGCAGTCTTATCTGCAAAGGGCCAGTGTGTATGCAGGTTTTTGGGATAACCTTTAGGTCAGCTGTTCAAACCCAGGTGTGAGGACTCCTCAGCCAATCAATCCTCTAATTGGTAATCTAAGAAGGGAGTTGCAGCGAAAACCTGCATACACAGCGGCCCTTTCTGGATAAGATTGCCTACCCCTAGGCGAATCGGCATTTCTGAAATGCTGTTCGTGTGTGCATGCGTCCTATGATGGCTCACTACAGCCATGTACTGGATATGCAGTTGGAAGGTGGATGTTTTTTTTTTTTTTAATGTGCCAGTAACCAACCATTTAAGGCCCATTTTAAGGAATGTCCTGTTAACTTGTGGCAGGTTAGGTGGACATAAGACTAGGGGGTCAGTCCTCATTCTCATTTTAAGAATGGTGTGGTTTTTTTCCTTGCAGCACAGCCTTAGAGACTCACAGATTGGTGGTGTTGGCAGGGGGTGGGGGTGCCTGTTATGTAGACTGGGATGTTCTAGGAAATGTACTTTGAAATCAGGCCACTCCATCTGCATTAATACTATACATTTATTCTTTGAGCCACAGAAGCCTAATTATATCTCCTATTAGGGAACAATGCAAGACAAGAGACTTAACAGTGGACTTTACATGTTGCCTATGGTCCCACCACAATGGGAATTTTGCCTCCGAGTTCATTCATACTACATGCATTTCGCAGCAGATGCGCTTGCCGGAAATCTTGCAGCACATCATATTGTAATGTGTGATTTATATGTGATAATGAAATTTATGCTGCCACATTGTCTTCCAGTGCAGGAATCTGATGTATGACCTTCCAAGAAGTATTGCGTTTTGCTGCTGTTAAATAGTTCTTGGCATGAGCTATATTTTTAAATGTAATCGCTGTTTCCAATTCACATTATACGCATGCAACAAGGATGGACAAAATACCAGAAACAGTGTATGATAAATGACTAAACCACAAATAAATCACAATTACAAACACAGCTGCGCCAGTGAGTCATATTGTGTTGAATACCAAATAGCTGTATGTGTCAGCTGTAAACGGTCTGACAGTCAGTGGTTTGTGAGTTTTCAAAGCAACATGAGGTAACTAATAGAATTCCAAAGAAACCCAATAATAAGTTACCTAATTGCAAATACAGCGGTCACATAAATGGCCCATGCTGAACACATACAAGCTGCATCAGCAAAGAGCGGTCACACAGCCACTGACCGGGACATTAGGACATTTAGCAGTGTAGTTTCTGTATGCTGTAGAAGGATAGACTTTTTGGAACTGCGTGAGGGCCTCTGTGACCTAGTTTCAACACAAACGGTACATCATGAACTTTACAAACCTGGACTGTATATAGCAGGACTGCTGTTCAGAAACCATGTGTATCCAAGTCCTTTACACAAATATGCATGACTTGGTGCAGGGTGCTCAAAACCTGAACCTCAATATAATGGAAAAGGGTGATATGATGCATTCTTCCCTTTTCCTGCATCTGGACAGGTTCATGTGTGCAGGAAGCCCAAAGATGCCCACAGTGTCTGTTAGTATGGGCAGATTCTCATGGGAGTCATTAGGTCCAGTGATTGCTCTGGAATATGAGGCCATTTTATAGGAACTGGCATCTCCCTATGATACAAACTCAGTTTTTTCCACAATGTTCCTTACACTCTAAAGCAGGTTCAATAAAGGTTTCAGGGAGACCAAGTTGAAATCAAGATGCTGCACAAAATCTAAGCATCAGTGAACCTTTATAGAACTTAGATTTAAGTTGATTCCACCTCCTCCATTACTCAAAGAATTGATGACCCCCCCCGATATTGCTGCACACAATTCATGACATGTTACAGCATTCCACAAAGAACTGAGTCAGTTCTAAAGACAAAGGGTGGCACTACTCCTTATACTCCTTATACTCCTTTATTTATATACTTTTGGGTGATGATATTCACCCTGTATGTATGTTACAATGTAATGGGGGGTGGGGTGGCTCTGTGAATAGAAAATGTAAACTTTTTTAGATGATAAATTGAGTTTTTATGGTCGTAGATAAATTATATGAAATGTCAGATCCAAACCGGAGCTAGTTTTTAGGTCAAAATGTTCCCCCTCAATTTTGTTTTTTTTTTTTGAGCCATATTTTGTTTCTGTTGAATCGTTAAAACAATCTAATGTTATGTGTCTTCTGTGCTATTCTGTTTATTTTGTATTTAGGGCAGTTTGTTACTGGCTTCTGACCCTCTGTCAGTGTCGGAAATTAACGGGCAAAAATGACCCAAGAAATCTCAGAATGGCTCTGAAAACCATGATAAAGGGGCAAAAATTGCCCCCAAGATTTTGAGGGGGAAATGTGCAGTTACATTAGGCCATCATTTTATATTAATTTCATTTAATTTCCATTTTTGTCTGTAATATGCAGACCACACTGTTGTTCACACTACATATGTACATAACTTTATGTAAAATGTAACTACCTCGTATCATGTAACACTGTTACAACACTTGTTTAATAAAGGTGTTCATCCACAAACACATGCGCTGATCTCTCTCAGGGGTGTGGCTACAGATCGTCTGCTTACCCATGACTTTGCCTCCCCCATCAACAACTTTTACAGTCGTCTAGGGCTGGGCAGTATATCGAATTATCGAATATGTCTTATGAGGAGAGGTTAGCTGAGCTAAATCTGTTTAGCCTCGAGCAAAGGAGACTAAGGGGGGACATGATCCA
>JAAGVU020000032.1:4803923-4864918 GCA_011763525.2 Mormyrus iriodes
TGAGTTATTAGTTAAGTTCTCCCCAAACGAGCTTGATGGGCCGAATGGCCTCCTCTCGTTTGTACATTTCTTATGTTATGTTCTTATGAATTTTCTTGGTATGTCGATATTTTCAAAACAAGATGTAGAACGACACAATACCATTCATATCATTCTAAAGGTGTATATATATTTATATACCTTTTATTGTGTGTTAAAATCAATAATATTCCTTCCTGTGTGTGAACAATGTGAGCGCTTAAGTCGTGACGTTGCAGACTCCCAGAGATCACAGTTAAAATCAAACCGTTCGGTAAGCATCTCGCAGGGTAGTTGATGGAGGCGAAGAATAATTGGTACTTGTTTTATTTTGTTTTAAAACATTGCTGAATGGTTCACTGGTTAACAACATTGAAATTTTGTAATATTAATTTCATTTTGTTGAAGAGACCGGTTACCATTTACAACTGTAAAGTGCTGTCTCATATTTTCAAATTTTTAATAGACCTTCAGCAATTTCTAAGAACGGAGTATGCTTTCTATTTACTCGTGTTGGCATAAGGTGGTGATTACTGTATGCATTTAAATCTGGGCGCACTTCACATTAAAAACAAACTTTATGCATTAACTACTATTTTTTTTTTTTTTTTTTTAAAAGTCCCCCAAAAATATTCTGAATGCCCCTGTTTTTTAGACGGTGGGGGGTGAAACTTTTTAAAATTTCTTACATTGTCTTGTGTCCAGAAGGTTGTGTGTTCAAATCATAATCAGAAGAGTATTTCTGACGGTTGGGTTCTTGGATAAGGCCAGGAACCCCAAGCAACACCTAACTTACTCTCACCTCTGTAGCGGCCTACCCGTGTGCATGCATCTGTTGTGGAGAGCAAGACAGGATATGCAAAAACTATCCAGCTTCCGCAGGGATGCATAAATTACTGCTATTCTACCTGTGGGAAAGTTTTGAAATTGCGGTACCCCTATTACTGGCCTTTCAAAAACAGCAGGCTCTATTCAAGCTATTGTACATGTACAGCAAAGGGTTAGTGGGAAATTGTGCTTGAATTAGGAGTGATATGAGAAGCCATGATACTTTGGTTTCTTTCTATGCGTTTGTGTTCACATTAATACATAGTGCACTGTTCTGAAGAGATGCTTAAATGCTGGGGTGCACATAACTGATACGCAAGTAAACATCAGTTTTTTTTATGTGCATTCGTGCTGTTATGACAAGAAATTACCCTGCATTTTAACCTTTATGTGGCTAATTTGAACTTCTTTCGTGATATAAAGGCTAAAATGCACAGTGATTTCTTGTTATAACGGCGCGAATGCACATAAATTGCTGTGTGTATCACTTTACACAGCGAATGCGTACTTGCGTACCAGTTATATGTATCCCTGCTTATATGCAGTGTGTGTGATATAGTATATGCTTGTGAAAATCATTTATTCTTTATATATAGTGTATATGTATGTGTCAGTATTCTCACACCTTTTTAAATGGGATTATGGACAGAAACCTAGTTCTTGAATGTTCTTGAAAGCTGATTAGTATTTAAAAGTGTTTGGCAGAAGAATTTTGGCCAAGTTAGCATCTATGATTCTGGCTGGATCATTAGATAAAACAGCAGGAATGTCACCACTCTACTAGCAGGTTGGGGGTGTAAACATGTGACACAGTCACATGAAATTTGAGAATTTCATATTTTATCAGACTGTCCTGGAGCAGTGATGGGGCGTCTGAAGAGACCTCCTCAGCAGTGAGCATCACCCCTGGAGGATCAAGGCTCGGTTCCCCTCTGTTACCTTTAGACCAGTAGAAGCTGCAGCCCAGGCAATAAAGAGCTGCCCTTCAAACAAAGCCCCAGGCACAGCCTCTCCCACGGGGGGCGTCTTGTGCCATGAATTCTGCTGAGCTGGCACCCTCCCAGTGGGGAATATTTGCAGAATTTTTCAAAGCCCCTCTCGCTCTCCCTTCCCTCCGAGTTCACTTTTGCCTTGAACCGAAACACACCTGAAGTTATCGGCCTCTGTAATTTCCTGCTGGATCTTTGTCCTAAACGCTTGCTTGTGGCTTTGCCGAAGCCAATGAATGTTTATCCCACCTGAGTACAGTTCCTTTAAAGCTGTTATCATGCAGTTGCCAGAGAGCGGACTGCTGGATCTGTGGACGGCAACCCGCCATTGTCTGATGTAAAAGGCCTAAAGGTTACACACAAGCTACACTTATTTGTTGAGAGGTTGGGAATTAGTGATCAAATATGCTGACACATTACTTTATGGCAAGTGTCTGTGTTCCCGGTACAGTGATGAACCTCTGGGACTTTTACAAATTTGTCCGTTTACGGAACTGTCATGGTGTGTGGAAATGGCATGTCACGGCTGCCTTACTCAGAGCCCAATAAGCCTGGCTCAAGTCATTCTGGGAAGTATGGGGGTATTTCTAGAATTGTTGTACTGCAGTGCACACAGAATTAAAGGTATTGCCCTTAGTTACCCTGCCATGGCCACCAACAATGAGAAACGGATTCCTTGGAATTTATTATGGAAACTTTTTTGGATACATGAAAATGAAATAAAGGAAACGTGCTCTACCAACGTTTCTCTCCATCACTGGCCAAAACTGCATCCAAAATGTTTGTGAGCATCACTGTCATTTATTGGTGCCATCCCCTTTTACAAACACGCAGCCTCCCGAGGAGCTAGACCCCATATTCATACAAATGCAAATATTTCCTCACCCTTTTCTGTGCATTTTACTACACAAAAAGATATGTAATGGCAAGACTTGGTCATGTATGTGCTAGCCTAGCTAGCCATAACATTTGAACTAGCATTAACTTATCTGTGGTTTATCTCCTGTAAAATATTTGTTTGCCTACCTTTGTAGAGCCCAGTTTTCATTCTGCCTGCAGCTTGCATGAGTTCAAGCAGGTATAAGCTGTTCAAGCAACCTTGGGGTCATAGTGGAGCATTATGGGAAATGTAGTGGCTATGCACTAGTGAATCTGCGTGGCCCTGAAGCTTGTGTGGCTTAACCTGACGATTAAAATGGAAAACCCTACTGGCTTTTTTTTCTCATTGTAGGAGGGCATGGCAGCATTTTATCAGGGCACATGCCCCTGTAAATTAGAGCCAGCAAGATGTACAGTCCTTGTAGTTTGCTGTCAGTTGTCATTGTTTTTCTTATGGAGCTTTTCGTTGGCATACAGGAAGCGCGGGAGAGTCCAGTTCCAGTGTGGTTCCAGCTCGCTTTTGTTTCCCACTGCAGAAAGATCGGCTTGGTAAAGGCGTTGCTAGAGACGCTTATTTTCGGTTTACACAGTGTACATCATGATTTGATGACCATGAGTTGATCTATAGTACTTTTTTCAAGCAGGTGGTTGGAAATTGTTTGGGTCCGAGTTGAAACATCGCAATGTGCCGTACTATCAGTAATGTATAGCATATACCTTTTTTTCCTTCAAATAATCCAGGCATATTGATGCAGATCACCGGTATCTTTGTGCATTTTGAACAATCGGATGGTGGTGATGCAACCAGCTTGGTTTGCTCATGCTTTCGGGCCTGATAGTAAGCAGGGCCACATCAGCGACGTTACAGCTTGGATAATTTGCAATTGAAAACCCATTAGTTCGTGGTACAGGTCAGGCACAGCTTGGTTCTTGGTGGCAGTGGAAAAGCGCTATTAGTTTGTCTGTTAATGGGTTTTAGTACGTACCACTCATGGATGGTGACGCTTAAGTGTATGGCTCTGCAGGGCATTCGGCTGTGCCTGTGATCAGAAGGTCGTCGGTTCAAATCCTGTGGTCGGCAGAGTGATGTCACCGTCGAGCCCTTAAGCAAGGCCCTTAACCCCAATCATTCTTGGGACTGGCTGACCCTGCTTTCTCAGTCATATGTCGCTTTGGATAAATGCCTCTGCTAAATATTACATGGATGTCCGAAGCAGCAAGATGAATTCCGTCTTTTGTAAGAGACAAACTCTTTGCATTTCATGACTTGCAAAGACTATCAGTTCTGCTACAAATTGTTACCCGGTGATGAGTTGACATTTCGCAGGGCTGATTTCTGCCTCAGTGCTGACCTGCCTGTCTTGGCGAGTTCCTGTAGGCTGTAGTCCCTGCGTGTGCTTTAGGAAAGGCTGGTCATCACGCTGCTTGAAGCAAGTATTGAGCTTGTTTCATTTGATAACCTCTTGGGAAGTTCTTTCTCCCGCTGCCTGCTAATGGTGCCCCTTTATTGTGGCAACTTGATTGAAAGGGGGGGGGAAGCCTTGTGTTGACCTAGTTCTGAGAGTGGCAGTAATGTGAAGTAGGTGGTGATGTCATCCTTGTCATTAAATAAAGCTCCCCAGGCTTACCCACAGTCTTCTGAATGGCAACGAGAGGCATCTGAATGATGACGGAGAAGCTGGGCCTTGTTTTCTTATCTCTGTGGCAAGATAAACGCCATTGCATCTTACAAATTCGCAAAGGAGGACAAGACAAATGTTTTAAGCACCTGCATGCATAATTGAGTGCCTGCTTAATTGACCACAAACCCTGAGCAACAATTGGTATGTTATACATGAGTTTGGATCATATAAAATGTCGATAATTTAAACATCAGTTTCCTATAAATATTTGATCTCTTGTTCTTGATAGATGTTAATGAGGGAAACCATTTTATGGGCAAAGGAGTCCTGTCCTGTGAGTCTGTTAAAAATACAGATTGTGGGAAATAGTTTGGACACATGAGTTTGTTGTATGTATGTAGGCCCTGGTTATGGTTTGTTTGAACTTATGATATAGACTTATGAACACCGGCAGTCATCTGAGCCGCATTAATGTTGTGAAGCTTTGGCCAATTAGCAGTTCATATTGAGTCATACTGGGTTTAGTGTGTTGCAGCTGTGTCTTTATGAACTTACCAGTAGGTGAGCCTCTGTGATCTGAGTTTAACAATGATGAGTCACATTCTCCCCGAATTCAGACCCCCTCCGGCCGCTCCTGCTAAAGCACTTTGCCATCCTTTCGTCTGACCCCCTTATGCTGATCGTTGGGATGGAGCACTGGAGTCTCTGCAGTGTTTCTGGTCTTCGGCCTAGCTTCTGATCACCCAAGCAGTTGGTCGTGTAGTCTTCCTCCTTCCAAAGAGAAAGTAGTGATTGTAGGCCTCCAGCAATAAGCGCCCATGCTCTCCCTTACAGTCTCCTGTCCCAGAGCTGTGTTGCCTCATTCATCTTCCACGCAAGCAGAGAGCCTGGTGGAAGAAGGGGTGTGTGCTTAGCCTGACACCTATAGCCGACGTTTGTGTGTCTCGGAGATTGAGTGCTCCCATGGGTTAAGTGTGATCTAATGCCGGCAGAAAGCAATTGTATGTCCTCTTAGTATTAAACCATACAGCTTCAGCAGTCATGTGCTGCTTTTCTGTAAAATGTTTTATGCAATACTTAAACTTCTCTATTCAGGATGGCTTCCAGGAAGCATTGGAAAGAGGGAAAAATGGAGTCACATGCACCGATATATTTGGTGTAACATATACTCTTCGTATCTTATTGGTCCTTGGCTGCTCTTTTACATGGAACAACTCTACTTGATCGAAACTGAAATGTCCACTTTTATTTTATCAAATTTATTCAGCCAGTTTTGCCATCTTTGCTTTTTAAGTACGGCTGTGGAACCTTAACGATGAATTGTTCAACTGCGAAGATGCCGTTTGCACTGGGGACGTCTAGTAAAAAGTGTTAAATTGCTGCTGTGGAAGACTGGTCTTTGTCAGCCGCCATATCACCTGCAGTTCAGAACAGGTAATGCATCTGGAACTAAGCAGGTTTGGGCCTGGCCAGTACTTGGATAGAAGACCAATTAGGAAAGCTGGGTTGCTGCTGGAAGAGGTGTTGGTGTGGCCAACAGGTTAGCTCATCCTGTGGTCTTTGTGGATCCCAACGCCCCAGTGCAATGACGGGGACACTGTGCTGTAAAAATGGTGCCGTCCTTTGGATGAGATGTAAAACTGAGGTTCTGACTCTCTGAGGTCGTAAAAGATTGCTGGGCGTCTTTCGGAAGAGTAAGCGTGGTACCCCGATGTCCTGGCTAGAACTGCCCACTGTGGCCCTGTCAAATCTGGCCTCCTATTCATCCCCTATATCTAATTGCTGAATTTTCTCCTGCGCCTTCCCCACCTTACCTACTGTGTGGTGAGCGCAGAATGGCTGCTGTTACATCATCTAGGTGGGCACTGCACGGTGGTGGGTGAAGTGGCTCCCCATTGGTTCTGTGAAGTGCTTTGGGTGTCTTGAAAAGCACTATATAAATGCAACATTGTTGTTTTCCCTTCACTACCTGGATGTCTCAGATGTTCTATAGAACTTCCACATTTGAGTCTCCTTACTTTGGGATGTTAAACTCATGGTGTTTGTCCAGACTAGATATTTCCATGTAGCTCTGAAGGTCTGAGGAGTCTGAGAGCTGTTGCTGTGTAGCCTGGTCTGCGGTTTGTCCACTGCGGTCCCAAGCTGTGCTTCGTGTCCACTCAGGCACCGGAGAGAGCGGCAAGAGTACCTTCATCAAGCAGATGCGCATCATCCATGGGGCCGGATACACTGACGAGGACAAGCGGGGCTTCATCAAGCTGGTGTACCAAAACATCTTCACCTCCATGCAGTCCATGATCCGTGCCTTGGAGAACCTCAAGATCCAGTATAAGTATGAGCAGAACAAGGTGAGCGGGGGAGGGTAAATGCTTTCGGCAGCATTCATCCGTTGCCCCGAGCCACAGCTGCGCTTTTTAGTGCAAGGTAGTTGATGCAAGCCTGTGTGCTGGCTCTACGGATCCAGACCAACACCTGTATGTGTTAGCTGTAGGTTATGCTTGCTAATGTATTAAAATTGAGGACAGGACATACTGGATTTAAGCCATCTATATATGGTCTCTTGATTGCTGTTGGAACGGACAGCGTTTTGCATTTCACATCTCTCTGCCATGAAACGTCACCTGGCAAGATGGCTGGGTTTTGTAGCATCATATTGATTTTCTCTTCGGAATGATTTATGGATGGAAAATTGTTTAGTGTGGTAATCACTGATACTTATATTAAAAGTTTTTAAATTTTTCTTTTCAAAACTTGACTTGGAGCAGAAGTTCAAGAATGGCTTTAACTCCCTGCATCCTTTTTGTTTTACAGTCAAATGCTTTGGTTGTGAAGGAAGTGGATGTGGAGAAGGTGTCATCCTTTGACTCGCAGTATGTCAGCGCGATAAAGATGCTCTGGGCGGACCCGGGCATCCAGGAAGCCTATGACCGGAGGCGGGAGTACCAGCTTTCCGATTCCACCAAATAGTAAGTTCAGACAAGGAGCCGTAGTGAAATGGGAATGGGGAGAGTGGGTGAGAAGCAACGGTGGAGGTATCTGCAGACCTGGTACGTTTTCAGGAAGCTGTAACTGATATGTTTACCCTTTTCCACTGGAGACTCTTGGGATTGTGACATTGTGCCATGAGGAGTCCTGTACATGTGTGGTGCATCTAACCTGCTCTCCGGTCAGTTAGCAGTAATACTGTTGCTCCTAATACTGTACATTTACTAATTACGGCTCTGAACAGAAGACTGAACTTTTCAAGTGTAGCAAAGTGCCAGAACGTTGATGGGCTTGAAGTCCAGCACTGACCGTTGACGGAACACTTTCAAAATTTCAGTAGTTAGTGGGTAAATGTTAGAGATGCATTCTAATTATTTTTTTTTAAGTAATAAGGAATTTTTTTGCAACTCGTTTGTATTTAAAAGATATGGCTTGTTTATACTTTGCACATCTGCAAAGCCAAAGGGGTCCACAGCGGTGGAGCGCGTGGTCGACTGCAACTCAGAATACGTGCCTCCATGATATTGTGTCTGCACAGACCTGTGTGCGTTTGTCCTGGATGAGCAGCATAGCTGAGGGAGGCTTTGGACTAAAAGTTATGTTGAGAGATCCTCCACTACCCGCAGTAATGTAATCCATCTTCAAACGAGCACAAGGATGGCCGAATGTGTGTGAGTTTGGGGCGTGAAAGAAGTCTTCTGCAAACAGAAGTGGAAATTCCAGGGAGTGCAAACAAAAATTTTAAGCCTTCCCTCTGCTGCAGTTTGCTTTGGATCAAAGCATGAGAAACTTCACTTTACATTTTGTTAATTTATTTGCAGGACATGCAAGGGAGACGCCTGCATTCACTCAGCTCCGTTTGTAGTATAAACGGAACTGGATGTGTGCCTGCTTTCCCAGACCACTTCCACAGCTGTGCATGTCCGTCCAGTTTTGAAGTATAAATGAGTCTTTAAAATGTCACATTTTGTCAGACAACCATGCTGTTGTCCATTAGCAATTATAATCACTTTCAGATGTAATGGCCTGTTGATGTTTCTAATGTATTTTCTTGGCTGCTATGGCTGGAACTCTAAGACCTGACAGCCGGCACCAACACAGACACGGCAAGCTTGATGGAGTTAGTGGGGTCCACCATATGCTACTGTTTTGGTAATATAGAAGAAATAAGCATTGCCTCATAAGAAGCATCGTATCGGGGAAGAATGGGACATCTTAGCAGGTGCACCTTTTAAGAAAGGAGATTATTGTGGATAAACAGGGTAAAAATGGTGCAGTGGTACTTTGCAGTTTAAAATCCGGCACGCAGAAGACTGCTGTGTACTGTAAACTCTGTGGAAAAACCAGCTTAAATGGGAAATATCGCAAAATAATTTCACCACTCAAAACCATCCAGTGGAACATAGAGAATGCAAGTGCTTACATTCACATACACCAGCAATTAGGGGTAAGACTTTCAATCTGAAACACAAATTGTCCTGTGTCAATTTATGTCCTGTATTGGTTAGAAATAGTTAAAAATAGGTGCCATTTCTATTAGTAGCGTCAGACCCGTGTCCTGGAGCGAGCAGCGAGACTGAGAGAACCTCGCAACAAACTGTACTCGCGTATTACTAGTGTTACACCCTATGACAAAGTTGTATGATTTATTTACTAAAATGATATTTTCAGTCCATGCAATTTTGTTGCCTTTTTTCATGGTCTGTTTAAGGACAATTCTAAGGGAATTTTTAAGCAAAAATGGAGCCTTGAAGTAAAGCGAGAATCACTTGAACTATATCATGACAATCATCAACATCGACTGAATTTTTTTTCATATCACGATTAAAATATTTTGCCACATCACCCAACCCTGCGAGGGGAGCCCCCCCCCCCGACCTGGGCCTCTGACATAATGAATAGCCAGGCTGTGTGGTTGGACAGCGATAAAATGACCAGTGAGCATAGAATTTTTTTTCTTGTTTGAAGTAAACCAAAAAGGTACATGAGATGCACTTAATGCATGTTTTACATGTCCTTTGTTGCATGCATATGTTGTATGTAATGGAAGTGTGATCCGGGTCGTTCTGTTCACTGTTCAGTTGCAGCTTGGGGCTCCTGGGTTTACATTGTCTTGTAAAAAGCAGGACAGATTTTCCCCTCTCCTCTCTCCCAGAAAATACTGCATGACCTCTGTCACTCCATGTAATCCCCTATTTTCACAACATCCCAACAATTTTCTGCTGTCAGGATCACTTTTATCCTGACTAGTGGCATTTTTCCACTAGCATACAGGAACCAAGCCATACTCAACCTGTTCCGTAAACAGACACTAGTTACAGCGCGGTTCCAGCTTGCTTTGGTTATCCGCTGCAGAAGGGTCGGGAGACGCTTTACGGCTATAGTATGGCTTGGCTACAGCTTGGATAATTAACAATGGAAAACCGCCAGTTCACAGTACGCCTTGGGTACAGCTTGGTTCTTGATGCCAGTGGAAAAGCGCGATAGGCATGGTTCTGTGCGGAAATCGTGAAGCTGAATCCTATGCAGCACAGTTCAGATCAGACATCTTGTCTTAGATTTTTAACCTGTCTGTATGCATGTTGTATTTTCTTGGGGTGGGGGGGGGTGTGTGTGAAATGTTTGGCTCCTTATTTAAATGCATTTCTGTTAAATGTTTTGTTGTACTGAAATGTAACCATTTCCCTGCACATATTTTACTGATGGTATACAGCTTTTATGAGCATATGATAATCAATCTGTGTGTAACTTGCAGTACTGTATTGTTAAATCTTGATAGCCCGTACCAGGGTGTCAAGTCCTGACACGGTTCCAGGGGTGGGTAGGTCAGGTCCAGAGAGTAAAACTCCAGACCAAGATTTTGTTTCAACCAACCAGTTGAGGAATAAAGTCACAGTCACAGAGTACTCAACTGGTTGGTTGGAACAAAATCTCGGTCTGGATTTTTATTCTTTGGACGTGAATTACTCACCTCTGCACGGTTCATTCCTGGATTCAAATCATATGGTCTTTTTATATGTTTTGTTTTAATTTGGCACTTTGAATTAATAAATGCTTCAGAGTAAATTTTTGAGCCATTCTTTTGCTTATCAGTATGTCCACTTGTATAAAGGATGCAGTGTTATAACATTTCATAGTGTTCAGTCACAAGATCTCATCCATTTCTGGCTTTTCTCATATTTTCTTATAGATATCCATGCATTGCATCATCTGAAAGTAGCCATTATTGAATGTAAAAAGTGTATTACTTATGTGTTCTTTTTAACTGTATTACCTATGTGAAATACCTGTTATGTAGGCATCTTCTAAGTAGTGACGGGATTTCATATTGAAATTCATGTAGTTTGTATGACTAAATGGAATAATTTGTGTGTGCAGCTCGGAATGGTCTGAATTAGCTTGTTGAGTTGGTAACTGGATGCCCAGCCTATTTCCGCGTTGTTAGATGTGTGTTTTGTAACGTCATGTTTTATTTAGGAGCGTTTTTGTTGCACTGTATTATATATAATCTGTACCATGATTGGTGTGCTGATGTGGAACACATTGGTTGCCTGTTTAGCCAGGTCCATTCATAGCGTAACATATACTATCTTCAGATTTCTTTGTGGTTGCTTATTGTACCAAATGTCTCAGGGTTACTGATGCATGTACAGCAGTGTTTGTCTGTGTGCAGAGCTCAGTGTTCACTCAAACATACATCCTCCCGATGTGCCACAATAAAAAAGAACATGTAGCTTCTAGTGGCTGTATCTCAGAGTAACAGGTTGGAGCATCTCTTTGCCCTGAAGAATATACTCCTTGGGTATTACTGTGGAATATACTCCTGAGAAATTATTGTAGAATATACTCCTGGGGCATTACTCTGGAGAGATACTGCTGTCACACACTGCCCTGGTCTTGTGTAGAGATGGGCTTTCTGCACTCTGCAGAGAGGTGCTTCCACCCATGGCCATAAAGATCTGTGTCTCTCCTCTGAAGATGCCCAGTATAACCGATGCTGCAGGACCATGAAAGCGTTTGCTGCCGTTGTTCAAATTAAAATGACACAGTATTGCTGATCTACTTCAGAACAAAGTTCAAATCTGATTGGATGTCTATTGTCTGCTCATTCCAGTTTGACAATCTGTTCCTAAACGGTCTATCTAAATTAACAGTTTTTGCCATAGGTATCAGTCATGAATTCTGAATTTTTAAACTGCGTACAATAATCGCTCTCAAAGAAGTTAAAATGCTTAGATGTTTGGTAACTTACCTTGCAGTTAGAGGAAAAGCTTTTTTTTAATTTTACCTCTCATATTTTGTTTCAAGGGTAAACGTTGTTTGAACAATTTCTTTTCAAAAATAATTTCCTGTGGTCCTGTTAATTTATCGATATTGATTAATCTGTACATAGACTGTCATATTCTGTTGCTGTGGCACCCAGAAATTTCTTTGTTTGAAAGGTATCCTACTTCCTCCCCGTCTTATACAAATTTGATATCATACATATAATCTGTCTTCCTGGTGCAATAGGCCTGTAGCCTCGGTGTGTGTAGGTCTGCTCCCTGCTGTCTGCTTCATGGTTGCCATCTCCCTGTCTGCAGCTATCTCAGTGACCTGGATCGTATCGCCGACCCATCATATCTCCCAACCCAGCAAGACGTGCTTAGGGTTCGCATCCCGACCACGGGGATCATCGAATATCCGTTCGACTTGCAAAGCATCATATTCAGGTAGAAAATGCAGGTCCGACTGGATCTGCTGCTAATTTATTTTCAAATGTTTGTATTCACTTTTTAGTATTAGTAATATTAGCTGTTGTAACTGTCTGATATTTCTCCGTATAGGTTGGTTGTAAGAATGTTTCAGATGTGGGGTGGGGATGATTTTGGTACTGTGGTTTAAATATTGTACTTTTTTGATCACCTTTGAGTTTTTAATGATTCCAAAGGGTTGTGCTTTGGTCGCCCCGTGTGTTTCTAAAGCAAAAAAACCTCTTCCAATATGAAACCTTGGGTTGACTGTGAAGCGGGCTGTCTTTTTCTTGCTCGTGTGTGTGGCCTGAGGAGGGTCACACAGTGAGGGACCTTCAATCAAGGATACAGCAGCAAGCTTCTGTTTCTAGGCTCTTTGAAACGGAACGTCGTAGATAGTCGTGTCAGTGCCCTCATTCCGAGGACACTCGCGGTGAACGTTTCTCAGGGTTCCCGGTCCCCCTGCTGCCCAGTACAGGGGTGACACGTCAGGCGGAGGTGCTAATCAGTAACGTGCCCGTCCCTATCAGCACTGTCCTCAGCCTGATGGGACTCCAAGTGAGCCCAGCTGTCCCTTGAGCTTTTAATTTCCACTATCCTTGCTGAATTTTGGAATTAAGAATGCAGCCATCCTGGCTCGTCCTACATCGTCAAAAGTAGGTCACTCTATACTGCAACAGGAAATGAGGTCGACCCCTTGTTGAAGGAGCTTTATTTTGGGCGGGCTGCTCCTGCGGGGCCCATTTATCACCGAGCTCGGCTGCCATCGCGGGCTGGAATCGCAGAATCACGAAACGGGGCCTCCTCATGCACATCCTGCAGTTTGCAACCGTAGACCAGAGCACAAGCCACCCCTGATTACCTGTGGGCCTGGCTGAGGTCCACCTGGTTGCCGTCTAAATGTGGGTTCCAGTGGATCGTTACTGTTGGTGGAAGCTGTGAATGTGCTTCCAGTTTGCATGAGTAAGCAAATCCCATCCCTGTAGGGTGAAGCTGTGTGGCCCCAGCGGGTGCCCGAACCATTCTGTTCGGGAAACCGGAGTCAAAGCGCCGCATGTTTCCTAAGAGTCTTAATTCTGCCTGTTTAGATCCTGCTAAAAGGATGTTTGTCTTGCCTAGATTTGCTTTTTTTCTGGTTTACAAATTCTGTGCTGTAAGACAAGGAACACTTCTCCATGGAAGTAGGCCACTGGGTTTTTAAGGTTAGGTCCTTATCCTAGAAAATCTGTGAGCAGAAGTTGACAGTGAAGTACTACACCCTGGATTTCTCGAGGCTGTAGAATATTCAATTTATATTTATTAATTTCACAGTCCGATTTCACTGTACGAAAGGCTGGCTCTTGCAGGATCTGTGATTCCATTGACTCTGTTCCCTGTTGCGGCACTAGGCCGTATTTGAATAGCTAACCACTGTAATGTTGTCATATCTAAGTGGGTGAGTAGGAACTGAATTAAGTTGCATGACCCATAACAATAGTCACATCAATGGAACTCAAGGGGCAAAGCCCTCAGTCACAATTTCAGTCCATCCGACTTCAGAGAGAAGTTGCCCTATTGCCGTTGTGTGTGAGATCTCTAATGTCCGTGAACATGGATTCGTGCGGCCCTGGCATGACAGTTTCAGACAAAGCCAGACATCCCCCAGCCCGCTCAGGAGGTTCAGGCTGGTACAGACATTGCACTTTTTATAGGTTATGCCCGAGGACCTACTGACACTGATTATTAATGACCCTGCGACCATTTGCACATGAAGAGCGACCAGCCTTTTTTTAGTCTTTTTTTATTTTTTATTTTTTGAGCGCGACCATGAACATCATCTGGTCCTGACCACCCTCGTGCTTCATTTGAAGTACACATCCCCCAGATTGCTGAACGCTTCTGAGAATCGCATATAGGCATATTGACCATCATTAAAATGCCTAAAGGCAGTCTTGCCAAAAAACGAGGAGAATACGCCCCTAGTGGAGGAAGGAGACATTGCAGTGAATGCAGTTTCTTATCTTTTTTCATAGGGTCATAAATTTAACAGCGTGGCCCCATACTGCAAACATGGACGTGCAATGATCTTGCTTGTGTGACCTGTAGTCCACCATGGTTTGGTGTCAACAAAGGCCGCTGTGCCATTGTCTGCCTGAGTTTAACATCAGTCGATCCCCCTAAGGGAGGCAACGCTGCCTCTCTTGCATATGGGTTTGTCTTGTTTGGTCCTGAAGGTGTGGCCATAGTTGAACTGCAGTCATTTTGCATTAAGTGTTTCGGTGTTACTTCTGTATAGCACAGCATGACAGGCGATACTGTTCATGTTAAATTAACCCAATCCTGACAGTCTTTTACATGATGAATAATTACTGAATTAAGTATGGTAGTGAACCTTAGAATTTGTGCAACACAAAACCGATGTTTATTTTAAGGTTTAATTTGTTCCTGCAGACATGCAAAATATACAGCATGCTAATAGCATGGAATGTGACCGGCACAGTCATGCAAACCAGCACAGTCATGCTTACAGTGGATTTTCACATCATTTAGGGAGAAGTATAAGCAGGCTGATCTATAGTGGTGCACAGGTTGCAGCTTCAGGTCCAGTTCAGCTGGCAGTGATCCAGCAGGGGTGCAGATATAGATCTGCCCTTTCTGACATTCGGTTTGTTTTCATTCGTTACCACCTCCACCCAGTCTGTGTGTTTAGTCAGATGCTTGGCTCAAGTGAATAAAGTTAGTATTATTACAGGGGACTAATGACTGAAATATCAGGCATTTTCAGAAGCCTAAAATATTGTTAAATACCCTTGTGCACCGAATACTGTGCCTAATAAAAGCAAAAACACACTTAAAGTCAAACACAATTTTAAAAAATTCAGTGCCTTGCTGAATAAATGTTGTAATTGTAGATGTAATTATTACAACAAAAACCATTAATAATAATTGTAACCATATGTGCTGCTTAACAAATTAGACACTCTAGTATTGTGTTCTGTACTTCATCAGTTATCTTTTTAATTTCTTTGTAGTTAATTAGCAATGTCTAGAAAAAAATGTTTTCAGGATATTTTTCCCATTAATCTTGCATTGTGAAATTTCCCTCTCAAACAGTTGCCAGGAAACCACGCGTTACCTTTTTGCGGCTGTTTTAACTTGCCTCCTGATCTCCTCCTCCTCCTCCTCTCCTGCTGGGCACTCTCAGGATGGTCGATGTGGGTGGGCAGCGATCAGAGCGCCGCAAGTGGATCCACTGCTTTGAGAACGTGACCTCCATCATGTTTCTGGTGGCCCTGAGTGAGTACGACCAGGTCCTCGTGGAGTCCGACAACGAGGTGCGTAGTTCCTACCCATCCGACATCTTTGAGAGAACACTGCGACAAACATGTCCCTTATTGATGCCATTCAGTGATAATGTCCCAGCTCCCCCTCATTTGCTTAGCTGTTCACTTCAGTGCCTGTTTGGTAATTACTTTGAAACGGGTGAGTTGGGCTCTCATTTTGTTGATTCCTTTCATTCTGCCAAATTGTAATAGATGTAGAAGGTAGAGTAAGACGATCGTGTCATGTGTTGTAGTGTTAGGATGGTGCCATTAATGGATTCTTTCACTTGGATTAGAACAGATTGACATCGCTTCAGAATCTTCAGTCTTGCTTGATTCACGACTTTTCCTGTTTCTCCTCTTTTTAGAATCGAATGGAAGAAAGTAAAGCACTATTTAGGACAATAATCACGTATCCTTGGTTTCAAAACTCCTCAGTCATCTTGTTCCTGAACAAAAAGGACTTGCTGGAGGAGAAGATTATGTACTCTCACTTGGTGGACTACTTTCCAGAGTTTGATGGTGAGTTCCTGTTTATCCATCATCTGCATCATTGATTTCTTCGGAATCCCCTTTGCTTCGGTGTAAATCCCCGACCATCTCCACTTTATTTGCATGTCAGTGTGCCTAATCCCTTTTTCTCCAAATAGCCCACAATAGGGGCAGCCAGTTCTGAATGACTATAACAAATCACATTGACTTGTACTGGATGGTGTTCAAAATGTATTCCACATTCACCATTCCTTTCTATACCTATTGACTGGAGAAACCTTGTATTGTCACACAAATGAATGGGCAAATATTTATGAAATACCGCCTTGACATTTTAAGGCTCACACCCAAAGTCCTTTAAATGCTGTGCATGGTATTGCTCAATCTGTGTTAATTGTGTCGCGAAGAACCTATTCTGGCCAAACAAAGTGAGGAGTTTGACAATGGGTTTTATTTGAAGCCTGACAGGCTTAGGATATTATGCACAAATTCTCTGAGTGCCAAACCCTGATGGCTGAGATTATAAGTGATTAAGTGGGATGGTGCTTGAGACCTTAAGGATCGGGCTGTTTCTATTTTTTGCTTCGTGGATGTTTGGGGACACCATGTGGCAGAAAAATGAACTGACTCACAGAATGGCAAAGATAAAATAAGAAAATATCCACAAAAGTAAGTGGCACGAGGCTTGGCGTATTAGTGAACGTGGTCAAGTTTGATTAGAAAAACTTGTCTGTCTTGCATAATTGATGCCGTGGAACACTGGGGGTTTAGGGGAAGGGGTTTTGTCATTTTCAAAAAAAATCTATAGTGATAGTCTTGAGATGCTTGCTTAATTCGGTAAAAATATATTTAAGTTTTAAGTAAAACATTCAAGTAGTAAGAGCTGTTCATAAAATGCCAAACATTAGTGTACCTTTGGGAGCCAGTGACTACAATTGTGATTAATACCAAAATGGCAAGAACTGAATGAGTTAGTCAACAAACATGATGGCACTTAATAAGACATCTCTGTGGAAGATATGTGCCGATATGTTACACGTTACGTTTGTCAATGGATTTTTGTTATGAAACCAATCAAATAGCAGCATTTTTACCGAAGTAAGCAAACGTCCCAAGACTGTGTGCACTGTATATATTTTCAAGTCGCACCTTTTTTTGAGCCCTGATGTTTGGATTTGCATGTGAAGAAACTGGAGCTTGTAATAGCAAGCGGAATGAAAGGGCAAACGCTGTCGATCATCATTTTGGGTCAGAGTGAAACGAGACATGCTGCACTAGCCACAAAGGCATTTGCTGCCTTGCCCGTGCAGCCTGGATTTTTAGCTCTGACAGCTACATAGTCATGGTTCAGGAACAGGCTTGATGTAAGAGATGCTACGTTTGTCCCTGTCTCCCATTACCCCTCGCTATGACTGGCCTGTAATGGGGAAACAGGCCCAGGAGTCATACTGAGTGGGCTTTTTCTTACCGTTTCTATGGTGAAAACTTGAAAAATCTTTCAATGTGATTAGATACATTTAGCAAATAAGCTATACTGTTGACAATGTCAATATGTTCCTACTGACCGTGTGTGATCCTCTGGTCCGTGAAATTTTTGCACAATGTATGCTGGTCTTCAAAAGGTTGGGAGCCTCTATTCTAGGGCAACTGGCTGCCTTCTAATGGAAACCAAGTAATTTTTTTTCTAATCGTAAGAGGACGGCACCTAAAGAGTTACCTGACAGATCCAGGCCTAGATGATGACTTCTGAGTGGCTGTAGAAGTGTACGATGCCGTATGTTATGTAGAAGTGGAGAAGCTGTGAGGAGGACGACAGACCAAAGCAGAAACTGAGTTAAATACCTACAAAGAAGGGACTGGTTCAAGTGCTGGCATGGCCTGGAGAGCTGGGCTAGGAGAACTTCAGATCAGAAGACACTTCTACAGTACTTATGAACAGCCATATAAGTAGTTGTGTGGAAGTCATAGGTGACTGGTTACCAAGTGAAATCTTTTAGTATTATGACACCACTAGTCAGGGAAGTGGGTTCTTTGTCGGAGATGTAGAAGGAGTTACTTGTTGGGTAGTAGAATTTGTTCAAAACGGCTCAAGAAACCTGCAACGAGGAAGTTGTTTCAATCAATGTTAATCATTTCCTATCCTTAGGTAGAGAAGATTAGCAAGTTGGAGAAGTAATTTAGTTAAAAAAACAATGAAAAATTGAGAAAATTGACATTTTTCACTTTAGTCTTCCCCCTGCTGCTGTATGAAAATTGAAAATTTAAAACACTGAGGAGTAATCACAGCTTACAGGCCCAAGATGGATTCTTAGATAGAGACTTTATTTATCCAGAAGGAAATTTAAGTGCACCCCCAAGAACAGGTTGAAAATTCCTGGGGGTGGGTGGAGGATGAAGGGATTAAAGGATTCATTTTTATGTGATTTGTTTTCTGTCTAATGACAAATGTGGTAATGCTGCGAATGTCCGTCTAGGTCCCCAGAGAGACGCGCAGGCAGCTCGGGAGTTCATCCTGAAGATGTTTGTGGACCTGAACCCAGACAGCGACAAGATCATCTACTCCCACTTCACCTGCGCCACCGACACGGAGAACATCCGCTTTGTCTTCGCGGCAGTCAAGGACACCATCCTGCAGCTCAACCTCAAAGAATACAACCTGGTGTGAATGCCCGTGAGAGGCCGTGGTTAAGGCACGGTGCGGACGATGCACATCTGAGGTGAAACACACACACACACACATGCGAGCGTCACTGAGCTTCATCCACACGCCACCCGGACCTCCCTCACTTCCTGATTCTGCTTGTGACTCCGTCTGAGTTTCATCACAGCCTCCCATGGACCCACGGTCTGCTGTTTTTGCCCTTTGACACACTGGCTCTCCCCATTTGTGGCATTTTTGGGGGCTCCTTGCTCCCTCCACGTCTACAGCTCTGATTTACTGCACAGTGCCCTTACGCTCTTACATTGTGTTTCATTTTGTTAATCGCGTTGGTTCAACGTTTTCCTTTCCAAAGGGTCACCATAGCAGCAGTATGTGTGCTGAATAAGTGAGCTGCTTGCGATTTGAAGCATAGATCGGGGGAGAGTGGCAGAATACCTGGAAGGCATTCTCTGATGGGGATATGGGCTCTAAGGCCCAGAGGATTGTGGGGAAACCTGTATAAACCAAGCTGTAAAATTCAATGACACAGTGTGGTTTCTGAAGCATATGCCATGTTCCCAGAATCAAGCTTCAGCTTAATTTTACGTTGGTAAATGTCACTACATGCATGATTTTCACATTTACAGGAAGACTTAAACATTAGAGCAGGAGAAAAACAATATGCTGAATATTTTGAACATGTAAAATTTTGCTATTGCAACTGAAATCGATGTTATAAGATTCCCAGGCATTCAGAAAACTGAAGTGTGAACTCAGGGTTAATGACACCCTGAAGGATGGTCAGGGTCTTGCTGTTTTTATTTTTTTTGTCTTTCTTTTTGGCGCCCCCCCCCCCCCCCCATGTTCCTAATGTTTTTCTATTTTCGGATCGGTGTATTTGCATGTTTCAGCATTTTGCATAGTTTTAAATGGTCCCATCTAGCACTGGTTGATTGAATAATGACTAGCAGCAGCCTGTTCACACCTATTAATCTCTACAGGAAAACCAGGCGAGACAGGAGCTTGAAATATTTGGTCTTAGTGCGAGAGAGAGAAATGTAACGTCAGCTGGGATGAGTGAGGCAACTAAGTACGAATAACACACTGGGAAACAAAATGATACGGGGCAAAAGCCCTTGTTTATTAAGTTGCACTTAACTCTTGTGAATGACATTACATGATACTGTGACTATTTTTAAGTTATCGAAGTATGACATGCTGTATTTGCATTTAGGTGACAGAACAGTTGCAAGCAATAGCTTGAAGAGTAAATTCTGAACTGAACATGACGTATTGTTGTTAATGGCGACTAATGTGCTTAGCTTGTCCATATCAAACGGATGTTCAGTTTTGAACAGAATTTTTATTCTTTGTTTGTATATGGCCAGCTTTGTGGGTGTTGAGAATCTTTCTTATCTTGAAAAGGCACCTCCTCAGTAAAAGTAGGGGGGCGCTGTCTGAACTGCTGTATGAATCTTTATGGGTGCAGTATTCGGATTTTCCTCGGTCTCTATAATCAAAAATATTTCGCATTTTTATTCGTATCAGCCAAATATTTAAAAGTCACTTTGGATCTGAGTACAATTAAAATTTTAATGTAGAAGCAAGGCTTTAAGCAAGCATTTAAGAGAATTTCATAATGATGTGTTCTCCTGGCTCCGTTTTTGAAGAAAAAGTATTTTCAAAGATTCCATAGCTAGTCATTTCATTCGATGCAGTTGTCTTTGCAATGTAATTCAGGTGAATTTTCAGACATCTTCATTAAAAGGGCTATTATATTGCATAAAATTTGAACAGCCAGAGGTTTTAAAGACAAGACCCTGGGTGGCTGAGAAACAGGTGCAATTTTACTGCACTTTTATTGGACTACATTAATGGCTTCACTACATTAATCATCGCTTACAGGTCCCGAATGTAAGGAGCAGGTTAGGTCAGTCTTTGTAAACTCATCTGCTTGCTCTGAAGCTGAGCTTATGGTGAGCAGGGCAGAACAAAATGACACTGGCGCTCTTGCGTTTCCACTGAAAGTGGTGTGACACTGCTACAGCATTGCAGCTGGGCTCAGATGCTCTGTAAAATGTACTGGATCATGCTTCCTGCCTTTGCATGACTGGAGAAGCCCACTCTCTTTGTTACTTTCTGAAGCATAGTGCCTGTGTGCTTTACTTTTATTTTATATTGCTCAAAGGTGACTGCCACAGGGTGTTTACCATTTACCGTGGGCGGTGTTGCTTTGAGGCCCCGCCTCTCTGGACACTGACAGCCAAGGTCTGATTTTGGATTGTGTCGGGAACTGAAGATGGGATATAAATTTGGTGGCACTTTATGTATGTAAATAATTATTTTTATGTTTTGTTTTCTCCAGTCACACCAGTGCCAAGACACGATGGCCGTGTTCAGACAACACTGGGAGCCGCGATGGTTATTTCCCATTCACGGTGACTGATGCTTGTACGTTTAACGCCTGAGTTTTCTTTCTTTGCCTGCACATTTAGCATTTCCGCGAGGACTGCAGAGTCTGTGCTATACAGACTTACCACTGACCGCTAAGCCCCTTTTGTTTTGTTTTCAAGATCTGTATAAACTAATTACCTGGGAGAATCTCAGATTTGTTAACGCAGCCTGGTTCTGTTTATATTAGTGCTGTTAATCCCACTCTCCCATGTATTTTTGTAGTGCTTTGCTGTTCTGATATATGGGGAGAGACGCACTGGAAATCGAACCCAGTTTTCACGTTTAGCTTCAACCTCCAGTGTTCGGCATACAAAAATTGCTACAACTTTCATGTTAGTATGTATTATAAATCCGGAATGTCTCAATTATCCCATTTTTTCTGTGGTAAAAATGTTTACCTGTTGAGTTTTCATACCTTCATAGTTTTATCGGGCTGTTGCAGCTCAGTGTGGGTGGCACAGCACAGCAGGGCAGTGAGTCTCGTAGCTTTTAAAAGCATCTATTTAGATGTTGATTTGCTGTGTGTCACTGAAATACTAGCCGTATTTTATACACACTTTTGTCAGTGTTCAGTGGGCCTTGATTAATGACAAACTGTCATTTCATCCATTGCTTTAAAGCTATTAGACATGCTGCTATGTTGGTAAGCTTTTTGTAATCCCCAGCCACCACCACCAATCTGGAATGGACAGTTATTCCATTATGGTAGTACTCGCCAGTGCACCCTCCCTCTGCTAGCTCGATAAACATCACTGGCCAACTTCTTGTTCCCTTTGAGCGACCCAGCATGCTTGGAGAAGAGCTCTCATCACTGCATTCAAGCTGCTGCTCTGTCGGTGAGCTGTCGACAGAAGGTGTCACTGTAGGCCAACGAGAGGGAGAGGATCTTAGGCCTTCAGCCCACAGCTAAGCACAGACCGGTTTTTATCGGAGATTTATTGAAGCTTTACTGCAAGTCAAGAACTTCCAACATTTCATTAGGCGTATAGGAGCTGTTAAAGCTGCACGGTTTCCTTTAATTGGGCAGCAAACAATGGGTTATTTTGATCTGTAGCTAGACAATACTCTGACGTGATGGAACTCGATGTATTTTTACATGTGAGTGACCACAGGTATCTTGATAAGCACACTCCATCCCATGTAATTTGTGTTCTGCTCCTTTTGAGCAATAGGAAGTTGCTCCAAGCTCACTGGACTCCCTTTTTATTCTGTTGGCTTATCCAGTGGGGGGGGGAGGGGGGGATGTATTTTTTTTTTTTTTTATTGTCAAATACATTTTTGAATTGTAGTTTATACTTGCTTGTGGTTAAGTGTTCTGAGATCAGACAGTGTTGAGTTGCTCAAAGTAAATATTCTGTATATTCTGGATGGTATTGTAAATTAGAAAAAATATCGTTTAAGGTTTTTGTTGTCTTTATAGTTGGATTCAAAGCACTAAAAGTATTACCATTTCAGTTGTGTGATCTTACAGTAGTGCGGGTGATGTTGAAAATGCTGAGAAACCCAGTTACCTGATTGTTTACCACAAATGGATGTGACACATGACTTTGTCTCTGTTGATGGGTAACAGTTTTGTAAAATGTTTTTTTTTTTTTTTTTACATTAATTTGCCAAATTTATATATTGAAATAGACATGTGGATAGTTCCACTTGGCTGCAAGGCTGCAAGTAGCGAAACAGCACTGAAAGTTAAAATCCCAGTAGATGAATAAAACTTTTATAAACTGGGTCTCTATTTGTATTACTAAATATTTAGAGACTTAACATGCTTATTAAAATTTTAAAATTGTACCACTTAAAGTGCTTAAAACCATTTGACTCCTAAGTTCATTTAAAATTCACTCCCAGTGTGTGAAGGTCTTTATTTATTAGGGATTGCAAATGGCTACGTTAATAGGACAGCCTGGCTTTTTACCCACGATGATCTCTAATCCCTGCTGAGTCAGTGCACTGAACAGCCCTTTGAAATATGGGGCTGTACGGATTTGTGAGAGTTTGCAGCCGTTGCTTGAAGCTCGATGTTCAGGCTGAGGTCTGAACTGAGACGGTGGACATTAAAATTAATCTTAGCCCCCCCTTTTCTTTTTCATAAATTAACTGAATGTTCATTTTCTTTTTTAAAGAGTAACTGCATAGGTATGTATAAATTGGTATTTGTTTGCTTATCCATTTTTTAGTATACCAAATGTAAATGATGTACTATAATGTGTGCCAATCCTATTTCTTTGTAGAGCCAGACTCTTTACAAGTGCCAATGTTGTGAAAATAAAAAAGGGCCTCTGTATTTTATGGTCCATTTTTTAAAAGGAAAAAAAAAAAACTCTTAATATGTGATAAATAAATGACTGCTAACTTTATTCTGTATTTAAGATTACTAAGATAAACTGCTGTTTTTAAATAATTGTCTTTCAATTGCATGTGTTTGGGTTTGGGGAAGCGGACAGCATAAAACGCCGTGGAACAGGGTCCTGATGGCTGTTGATTTGCTGCATATTAGCCATATTTGTTTTGTATTTGTTTCATTTTGACCACTGTTGCCTGAACATCATTCAGACATAAATGATTTTCTTAGCGTACAAAGGAAAATAATTAAAGCATTATCTGTTTTAAATATGAATAAAATTTGTTCCTAAATGTGGTGCCTTTATTCCCCCAGCTGGTTTAATGGTTTTTGGTGTACAGTGTTGAAACGTATTCTCTGTGGTTATTCACAGCTGTAACAACGGATACAGAGATCAGGCGTCCTTTTCTGAACTGATTTTTGTATGTACAATTAAGCATATTCAGCTTAATCTGTATAGTATTACATGATTAATCGATTGTAAGCATTTCTGTAACAGCCTCATGTGAGGGCTGCATGCTGGCTCAGTGGGTAGCCAGATTGCCTTCTCTAGGGTTTGGACCTCTTCTCTGCATGCGCAGTATTGTGTGGATTTCTTCTAGTACTGCAGTTTCCTCCTGCAATCCAAAAAAACCCACTTGTGAAATGGCGTCTCTGATCTGCCCATTGTGTGTATCACATGATGGCCTGAGATCCCATCCACAGTGTCTCCGACTTCGTGCTCTGTGCTTCCTGAGAGGGGCTCCGGCTTCTCCACCTTGAGCCTGGATATATGATTTGAGGATGGTTGGTAGGATGAACCTTGTCTGATCTTTTGTGGTAAGGAGGTTAAAATCTCGTTGTGCATGATGTCTTGTTAATTTGTAAGAGTTGACTGTCTGAGTTTAAGGCATAGAACAGTGTGTATGTTTTGAACTCAGCTAATCCACTGTCCAGAAGGTCTTGGGTTTAAATCATACAACTAGCAGAGTAATATCACTGTTGGGCCCTTGAGCAAGGCACTTTCAACCCCAGCTGTTTTAGGGATGCCAGCAGACTTGGTTCTCCTTATCTGCTATATACACTACACTAGCCTTCATAACCGATATACTGGGCAGCTCTAAAGTTACTCAAGCAGACTGGTAATGTGTTTTCAGTGAACACAGCAGTAACCATTTCTTGTTTTAAGGTTTTTCAATTGGTTGAAGGCCTTCATAATCCTGGTTTAACAGTACATGCTATCTAAGGAGACATTTGTTCAAAGAAGGCTACCTGAATGTCTACATGAAAACATGCTAGAAGAAATTGGTGAGCCTGGGTAATGGTGAAATAGCATACAGGCAGTCCTTGGGTTAAGAGCATCCTGCTTATGCACAACTTGCACCTATGAACGGACTGCCATAAAGCCAATTGTATTAAAAATTTGGGTTAATTCAATGGTTCGTAACAATGAACGTGCACACTACTTTGACACTTGTGAAAACATTACACGGCTTTGACGATTTGTTAGCTTGAGGTACAGTACTGTCTGTAGCTACTTTTATTTACTACAAAGTCGACAAAGACAGATTTAGGGACCGGGGGCTACCTGTATAGACTAATGAGCCGAAACATCATGTAGTAAAAACAGTGCATGTCAAGGTCTGGGATGTATTAGACGGTGAGAGAACTTTCAGTACTCGTAGCTGACATGAATGCGGAAGGAATGGGCAAGGATAAAGACCTGCGTGACTTTAACAAAGGGCCAAATCATTATGGTCAGATGACTGGGTCAGAACACCCCCGAAATGTCAAGGCTTGTGGGCTGTTCATGGTCAGCCATGGTCCGAGAGTGGCCCACAGAGGGAAACGCCACGACCTGTCGACGAAATATTGGACTGCCAGGACTTGTCGATATGGGATGTGAATGAAGGCTGTCAGGTCTGATACAAACCAACGGAAGGACTGCTGTGGCACAAATGGCAGATGACACTGATGAGAATCTGAGAGGCACTGTACCACAACCCACAGGGCACTGAGCCTTGTTGTGTATGAGGCTATTTAGCCACATGCCAGTCAGTATATCCATGCTTACCCCTGTCCACCATAAAAACGCTTACAATATGCATGCGAGTGTCAGAAATGGACCATGGAGGAATGAAAGGCCACCTAGTCTGATGAAACCCATTTCCTGTCGCATCATGTGGACAGCTGGTTATGTGCTGAGCATCTGTGGGATGTTTGGAACGACATGTCCGATCCTCAGCTACGTAGCCGCATACACAGCATGGCCACTGAGCACCGTGTCATGATACATTACCCCCATGACCATCATCAAAATTTTCTGCCATTTCTGCCACAGTATCTCTTCTGTTAATTTGTACCAGGCAGGACAGCCTTCATTCACATCCCAAATCCTGGCCATCCAACACCTTGTCAGCAATTCATGCTCTTTCCCTCCTTGGACCACGCTCACTAGGTACGCTCCATGGCTGACTGAACACCCCACAAGCCTTGCTGTTTCGGAGATGCTCTGACCCAGTCTGCACCATATTGGTTTGGACCTCACCAGAGTCACTCTGACCTTTATCCCTGTCTCATTCTTCTGCATTCAACTTGTCAACTACACGTGCCGTTAGCTTACAGTCTAATACATTCCAGACCTTGACACGCACCGTTTTTACTAGTCAACACTATTCGATTCACGTTGTGGTGGTCATAATGTTTTGGCTGATTGGTATATATAATGTAGGTTAAAGGTATGGTCAGATTTTCTGACCTTTTGATCAACCGAGAAGCTAACAAATCTGCATTTAACTCTGCCTTATTATTACTTACCTGGCAGAGGAGATAGCAGGACCGCGAAAGTGGTTCTTCCAGAGCCAGGCTCAGCCTTTGCACTGTGACTGTGCTGACATCTGTGAATTCCCCAAATGCAGGAATCTCAAATGCATAATTTGTGATGGTGAGGTACTGCATTCAGTCTTTCCCGATATTTTTTTGGGGGGGGGGTGGGCAGATGTAGATCAGCAAATTAAGAATCTGTGCCAGTGTCCATAAGGTCTTGGTTTTAAATCTGTGGTTGGCAGAATAATCAAATCACTGTATGGCCTGTGTAATCTTGACTGCTCCAGGGATGCTAGATACTAGCTGACCCTGCTCACTGACCCCAAAACTTGCTGTCTTTCTGTTACTGGTTTGTCTCTCATGGGGAGCAAGACAGGATATGTGAAAGCTGTCCAGTCTCCCCATAGAGATGAATAAAGTTCCATTTTTCTGTTTCCCTGTGGTAGTGATTGCTAGATATATTTTGTCTTTCACACAGACGTGGGGTTGTGCTTGCATTATAAGAGTATCCAACTCAGGTTCCAGAACTGGGCGAGTGAGACCAGGAAACTATCTCTGGTTCCCTTTGTTAGTAGCATATCCCTCCCCTTGTCTAACAAATGGATTTTGACAAAAGGAAACACAGCTCTCTAGATGCTATATGAATATAATATCTGGGAGTGGTTTTATATGGTAATCCGAAAAGTATGAAGGAGATTACATTCAACAAAACACTTAATGAATGTGCCACCACTGATCTCTCCCTTATTGAACTGAGAGTGTTGTCAATCCAACGTGATGCACATTGTTTGAACAGAGCAGACTGGATCAGCCTGAAGAATAAGCAGTCATCTGATCCTTTGTTCTCAGCACTGGTGTGCAGCCACACGGACTAGCTGAGGCTGACTATAGGACATGCATCTTCCAAGAAATGGCAAAGCTTTTCCCATAGAAAATGTAACACAGCAAAACAGAACAAAGAATCGGGGACACTGGCTCACAGAAATGAGTGATTAGCAACATCCTTTAAGATAAGGTATCCACTGAGTATGTTTAAGTTTGTTTAAACTGTTTACGACTAATATGCAATTCGAATTTCGTATTGCTATCAATTAGGTATTCTCCGTGGGGTGGGGGGATACTATTATCACAGCTGAATGATTTCAGTGAAGTCAAACCAACGTTGCACTAGGGCAGGAGAAAAACAGCGTACAACAACCAATTTGATTGGGTAGGATACTTAGTTTAGTTTTCGAAGGTCCTTTTATTAAGTTTCAATGAGGAGCTTTCTAGTCGTTTCTGAAGTAGAGTTCCTCATTTATATTAAATGTACAAATCAAGCTACCCCACGTTATGAGTTTTGATATAATTTACAGAAGTGCGATGCACTCGAACTGGAACGGGCTAGTTTTAAGTAGGTTATTTGGCACCTGAGATGGGTCTATGCATCGCCACCTCAATCCCACGTCACATGGGCAGTTAAAACCTCAGTGCTGCCTGCATGCTGTTCGGCATTAAAAGACCAGAAAGGGGTTGGGAACGGCACTGTTTAATTCTGATGTTTGGATCTCACCTATTCAGGACCCAACCCAGGAAGATTAACTAGAAGATCCTGCCCATTTCTAATTTGTTTGTGCACGCAGACAGCCCTGGTGATCCTGCGCAGGGTTTTATTGGGGCTTCCGTCCTAGTAACGTGTGAAGAGCTACCCAAGGCGGCTGGAAAGACAGCGGTCCAAATCGTCAACAGTTTTCTCCAGAATAGGCCAGAATCCGCGAATATTATTTTGCGTGGCGCTCTCGTTTATTGCGAAAAGTTTCCATTTTGCAAATCGGTGCAGGAAATCTAGGTAAGCGAGCGGCGCGGAAAGGTGTGGGGAAAGCCCGCTAGCGGACATCCAGCTGTGAGGCGGGCGTGGGAAGGATGCCCCGATCCCCGGCGAGCTGCGGCGGCGATCCGGCGTGAGGGGCGGCGAAGAGGCTCCGGGCGGCCGAGGGCTGCGTCCTCCTTCTGGGGCTAAACCGGGAGAGATCCTGCAACTTCGTTCACCAAGCCGCGCTCTCGTGTTTTTTATCCGGCTGGCTATTGGAAACGATTCTTAGGGGGAAAAACCAGAACTAAACGCCTTTCATTTTTCTTTGGCGAGGAATTAAACTCAGAAAGAGCCTGACATGATGTTTCCACAATCCCGACACTCAGTAAGTGCGCGTCTGCTCGCTTTTCTCCGGCCGAACCCGGGCTGCCTGAACTTGCGCGGTCTCCCATGTTGTCACGCTCTCGCACTTTAGTTACAACAAACGGCTTTTTGTCTGCTTTTTATGCTTAAAACGGGCAGCGGTGCGTCTTTCGGCGGGGGTTAAAGCCAAGCTGCTGCCCTATAAGGGAGTATTTAACATCGCAGCGAGCCAGCTAATACATGCGTGACGGTGCATCCAGCACTATGTGCTGACAGTTTGTGTGCTACGGTGACATTTTTTTTTCACCATTTGCTCGATAGCACGGTTAGCCAGCCGGGCTAGCGGAGGACGGTTACCAGGCGCCCCGCTTCCGCTAGCAAATCGCCTCCCCGGTTAGCTCTATATAGTCAGTTATCTAAATCTCTCCAACTTCCCCTATATTTAAATATCAGGATAACATTTAAATGTCGACAAGGGTCTCCGCTATGCGCTGCGTGAACGTTATGTTTGCAGTTTCCCTAAATGTACAAAATGGCTGAATGTGACTCGCAGCCGCGCTCTC
The DNA here is from genome assembly GCA_011763525.2 of Mormyrus iriodes. Taxonomy (NCBI): domain Eukaryota; kingdom Metazoa; phylum Chordata; class Actinopteri; order Osteoglossiformes; family Mormyridae; genus Mormyrus; species Mormyrus iriodes. The sequence continues at coordinate 4,832,731 of JAAGVU020000032.1, forward strand.
GCTCGCCCGCCAGGCGCGCGTGCAGATTAAGGCGGATTAGCAAAGTTTCTCTGTGGCTAATAAACACGCAGCGAGGATTAATGAGAATGAGGGACGATGTGGCGCGTTTTTTCCTCTGCCTTCCCCCCCCCTTTTTTTTTTTTTTACTGAAATTTAAACAGAATAATGAGGCTAATTGAGACGAAGTGACACTGTAATTAATGATTCGAAAATGTTAAAGGTTGCGCGCTAATGAGGATGACACCTCATTGTTCTCCGCCGCAGCCGCCGCTTACGTGCTCGGCTCCGTTTGTTATTAATGATCGCCCCCTGCCACGTTACTTTTCCATTTTTCAATACGCCATTAACCGACACGTACTAATTTCCAGGTACTACCAGGTAAATAAGGACATTTTTTTTTTTTCCTGAAGATCTGCTAATTGGCCACATGTCATGTTGTCATAAACGCAGGTTTTGCATTTAATTAATATATTTTTATGTTTCTTCGAGTTTTCCTTGTAGTATAATCCTACAGATCAAGTTTTTTTTTTTTGGTTGACATTGTTCGTCGACCTACATTTAGTCTTCATTATTTGTGTAAGGTTACGTATGAATTACGTAAAACCTAAACGGCTGCGTTGAGTGGCTTCGTATGAGAGGGCATATAGCTGTTATGGGGGAGGAAAACTGGGTGAACAATACTAAAATCATTTTTATTATTGTAATGGCTAATACAACCTAAATTCTGTGAGAAATAATTCTGTATATTAATGTGCAATTTGATTGCTTAACCTCTATAAGTCCCCCCCCTCACTTTCTTTAATATTGCGTCACATATTTATCCCTGGTTTAATATTGTAAACACAACCAAACTTTAAAAATAAATCTTTAGCTTTTCAAAAAAAAAATAATAATCCCCGAAGCAGTAATAGAAGCAGATCGATTTATTAATTATCTAAAGTAAATTACAGGGGGCGTTTAACCCCCCCAAAAATCAATACCGGCCAATAAAACCTCCTGGACCCTTTTAAATTTTTGGAAACCTCAACCCCTCCACTGTTCAGCACAATGTTATGCCCTTGATCTAAGACATATATATTTCTAGTAATTAGCTATTTTCTATCACGTCACAATTTGCTTAACGACAGAGATACTTTCTGAGAAATGCGTCGTTAAGCGATTTCGTTGACGTCGTTGTGCGAACATTGTGTACTATGCACCTAAGCTATATGTTATAGCCTAAATAACTATAAGTACGATACATTATAGTAAATACAAAAACCAGTAACAGTTGTTTTTTATAACTATGCTATACCTTTATACACCTAGTAGAGAAATAGGTTTGTTTACAGCAGCATCACCACAAATACATGAATGTTTTGCGCTATGACATCACTAAGCGGTAGGAATTTTTCTGGTCCATTATAATGTTATGGGACCACTGTCATATGTGCGATCCGTCTTTGACCAAAATTTGATTAGGTGGCATGTGACTGTATTGAGCATTTCACCATCCTTTAAGGTATTTCTCCTTTGATATTTTAAGAACACATTAAGTTGAACCCATTAACCTAAAATCAGGAACACGATGGGTGTTGGTTTATGATCTAAATGAGCTTAATTGTAGTTGGGCAGGAATCTTGCAGGAAGCTTCCTAAAGACGGTTCCGTAGATTTTAGTGTGATTGGCTGCCTTTGGTCCTTTAGGTGATTCTGTTTTGTTAGAAGCAGGGATCTTTGCTGTAGGCGCTGTTCCTGATCTCTCTTGTTCTGTGAAGTTAAGATCTGACAGTTTTGACAGCAGTGGGACACAAAGAGCCTTGACAGAAGGAATAGCTTGTGGCCTCCTTCTTACTGGAAGAGCATAGACAAAGGCTTTTATGTAATGCATTAGCTTGTGATGTGTGACTGTTACAGCACCTAACTTGTGGTTTCTGTATTACTGTTTGCTTTACGCTTTACCAAGCCATACTATATTAATTTAAATTAATCGTATTAAAAGAACTTTCTTTTGCTGGTAACGGTACAGATACAGACATTCTGCAGGCCTCAGAATCGTATTCCTATACCTGGAGTTTCCACTTAAGCAGCGAAGTTAGTATCTAATGTGACGAGTGAGGTGGCACTTACTGTACTTAACAAAAGAATGAGCTGTCTGGAGAACTCACTTCTGATAATGCTTCATATTTAGGCTTGTGTGAAATCTGAAATGTTATTAGTAAATTAAATCCCCAGAAACAGTGGTAAGGATTTTACTTCCCAGTTCTGTCCTTGGATTCATCGCGAGCCAGCAGGTCTGCACGTTGATGCCAGTGTCAAGATGTGTGTTAACATATAATCTGCTCCTCCTGCTTTTTCCATATTATAGGTGCTAACGTCTCTTCCTTGAGTGTGAGCTATAATCTGAGTGCCGTTCTACTGCTCAGGAAAAGTGGTAAATCTTGTCAGAGAGCTGGAAGGAAAGGACTCAACAGATTAGGTGTAATTATCTTGCTGCTTAATTTCACATACATCTAATACTACATCAGTCCTGTCAGGAGGTAGTGCACATTTAAACATGTAGATGAGGCAGAAAAATGTTAATTCAAGTTGTATATGAGAATTTTGTCTCCCTAATCAATCAAGCAGTTTCTTTGTCACGGTATCCCAAATGTAACTGGACGTCGACTCCAATTAATGGACAGCTGATTAGTGGTAAAGCATGAAAAATGTCATCATGCAGCTATAAAAATTTCATCCTAGTCATCATTCAGTGTGGATAATTTCTGCCAACATCCTTGTATGCTGAAGTCTGATCATTTCCCCTGCTGTGCTACTCAAAGAAGGCCCCTTTTGAGGTGAAGCGTGTTTTCTTTCACACTGAGTAGGTGGATCACAGGACAGTGGTCAGCTCTGTGGCCTCCCATCTCCACAAGTGAAACTTGCTGAGTAGTCATTTTTTACAAAATACACATCTAATCAGTTTCTAGAGTGTTTTGGCTTGGGCAGTTGCAACAATGCAGTTCATGCAGTCACATACAAATCATGTTAAGGTAATCCTAAAAATAAAAATGCTTTAAATTAACGGTTGTTTGGTTAATTGCCCAATTTGTGTATTCTTATGGCATTTAGGAATGTAGAAGGCTACTTAAAACAGTCTCAAGAGTTTGTTTTTTGACATTTTGAGGGAACCGACTCCTAAAATGTCGAATAGAATGTTCTATTTTGTCCTGTAAAAATAATTTTTTACGTATCTATAATTAAAGCATGGGATAACCTGAATGATTTTTTAATCAGCTTGATTTTTTAATTTTTTAATGCAGGTATATTTTTCGTTGGAACCTAAGCACTTGCAGGGCCACGTTATATCAGCCAACCATGGGCATGTTTAGTGGTTAGACAATAGATGGGTCTCCATTTTACTATGGAAGGATGTTTCAGTATGTTCTTGGGTTATTACAGTTTTTTTTAATTCTCTTTAATTTTAAAAATCAGAACATACTGATTTGACCATTAAATATTTGTGCAATTAGGATTGCATCCAAGCTCTAATTTTAGTTTATGATTAGTACTTGAATTCTTGAAGTGTGAAAACACTTGCAGACTATAGCCTTGTGTTCATGACCATTTTGTCCAAATGCAATGCCAGTTAGCATTTTACCCATTCATGCAGGTATATTTTTCGTTGGAACCTAAGCACTTGCAGGGCCACGTTATATCAGCCAGTTCCCTTGACCACCATGTTCCTACTGTTTCTTTTGCCTTAATGCAAGGCTGTAAATGCAGAATCTGCCACATCACGGAGAGTTTTCTGGGGACGGATTTCATTCGGGTTCAATGTTCCTTTCATGAGCACATCTGCAGTATTATGGAGAAATGTAGCAGTTCTGTGTTCATCATTTGTTTCTTTAGGACAAGGTGGTGTAGGCGTTTATATATGCAGCACTTAACCACCTCTCAAAAAATGAGGAGGATCACAGAGGCGTGTACTATGGAGGTGATGTTACGTCCACTTGAACAACATGGCAAGCTTTAGTCTTTTGTCAGAACAGAACAGAAAGACCAGTTGCTGCCAGTTCTTCCATCCCCAGCTAACTTATACTCTCCTGTTTTTTTTTTTGCTGCCATTACTGCCACCTTTGTCAGTGCCTGCAGTCTACATGCCTTTTTTAAATATGGTCACGTGTGCCCATACATTTCCCCACACTCATTTGCATTTTACTGTAATTGCATTTTCCTCCCTCGCTCCTACGCATGCATGCAGTGCTGCTGCCAAAATGGCTGTTCTCCAGCTACAAGCACGAATCCACATGTGCCTCCAGACCTCTGGGACTTGGTCCCCGGTTGCTTCTGGGAGACCGATGAAGTCAATGGCCTTGACACAAGCAACGTGGCAGATGTTGAGTTCAGCAAGGACAAGGCCACTGAATAAGATCACAGTAGGGTCTCTCTGCAATGACCAGGCAAGACACCGAACGTGTTGCTGTAGTAGGACCTGCTGTGCGGACTGGAGACGGTCACAGGTTACATTGATTATTTTGGCAGGCCACTGTGACTGATTGGTGGATTGTGAGGCACTTGGTGGTACACACACACAGCATTGGCCACTTGTATTTTGCAAGAGATTAAAAGATAAGCGAGTGGTAGGTAGCAGAGCGAAGGTATTGATTACAGTACCAGAGCTAGTTGCCCTTTGTGTCACTGGCAATGCCGAGCAAACTCTAGTTTGGATAAATAAAGCTGTTAAACCTGCAAAACTCTGAAATCCTTTGTGAGCAAACAATGGTGTCATATTTAATTAATGGTGTCATTTCTTATTAACCCTGTTACAAATCGTTAAGCCACAAAGTCAAGGTCAAGTGAAATCGACTGTTTAATTCTCTCGGAAAACTCTTCGTGATCCCGCTCTATGAAATTTACTCATTCCTCTGAATGTAATGAAGTTACTGATATTTCTGGTTGATATCCTGTTTGGATTTAGCCTGGTCTTGTAACCTTTCAAGAGCAAATGCCATGCAGCACTATGTTAAGTCACGTGGCACAGGGAAGAAAAAATACTTTTGCATATTAAAACGGTTAACCTACATGAGCTTGAAAGAAAATGTATTTCTAACTATGTGTAGTTATGTAGTTAAAAATGAGTTTTTTGGGGGGATTTCAGGGGCAAATGTATTTTTAAATGTTGCTGATACTGTTTCATCTTCATTTGCTCCAGAATGAAATCGCTGGTATGCTTGGCATTTAATATACAAAAAAACATAAAAATCTCAAATTTTCAGCAATTTCATAATTTGCATTTTGTAAAGAGAATTTGTTTTGCTTTGCTGCTTGATCAGCATCTGTTGTCCGTCGATTGATTAGTTATTAAAAATGTAGTCGCAAAGAATAAAGTTTTCTAATAAATCCTGAATAACATTTCTTCCACTGTTACGTTTTGGTGACCGTTTTCTTGCGTGCCACCCAATATCCCCTATGCACGTTTGACACTTTGGTTCATAAGCCGTTGCGTATAATTGTTTTTTTTTTTTGGTTTTTTTTTGCTGGATAGTCCTCTAGCACCAAGGGCACATAAATGAGTTTTTTTTTGTCTCACAGTTGCTGTCAGTGACATTTTTTGCAGTGCTGCCATCAAGGCTTTGTGAGTGTCTGTGTTGTATGGATGTGTAGCGAAGGTGCTTCTCTGTCTCTGCAGGGTGTGCGTGTGCACGTTTGTGCGCCGCTGTGTGATTCCTCTAAGTCTGAACCTTTTTTGTGGTATTTGCATTTCCAGCGAGACGTTTATGGATAATCTCTGATCGAATGTGTCAACAGGATGTGTCTGTGGGAGAGCGAGCAGCTCGGTGTGTGTGTGTGTGTGTGTGTCGGGGAAGCGACACCCCTGAGGACAACACAGCGTTGTAACAAAGCGGCTCAGTAGGGGGCTCCCTGATTTGCCAGCCCCTGGATACGCTTGGGGGGCGGAGGCACTGCGGAGATCTGACAGTGAAATTACATCGCAGCTGTCCTGTGTCCCGGGGATGTGGGGGGGATGCGGGGTGAGGGGGGGACTCTGAAGTGAAACAGGGAGCGTCTCATCACATAAATCATTTGAAATTTAAAAGCCTTATTGAGATCCTCTAGAGCTGTCTACTGTTATTGGTGATAAAGATTTTCTTTTTTGTGGGGGGACATTTAGCTTTTACCTTTTCCTCATATATAAAGGGAGATAAAGGGATTCCCCGCTATTACTTTTTTATTCCTTGGGTCTAGATCTGTGCTGTAGAACATTATGGAGCTATTTAAAATGTCAGCCTTGGTATGAGGATTATTGCTGGGGGGAGAATCTGAAAGAGGCATTCAGTCTGGCTGTTCTTTTTGCTTATATTGTTTTTGCTTATATTTTAGATCGTATCGCTTGCATGCAGCCTGTACTTCTCTTTCACAGCTGTTTTAAGGCCACCCAGAACGTAATTGCTTCCTTTTCCTTGATTAGTCATGAAGAGGGTCATGTAGAAAAACCTGCTTTACCTGATGAATGAAGAATTACTCTTCATGTTATACAAATGACTGTTTTTGATTAGCATACCTGTCCACCAGGCTAATAACAGTTATCTGACATGTGCCCTGTGCTGCCTTTGGTAGCCTCCTGGCCCCCCGCAACCATGGGCATGATTAGTGGTTAGACAATAGATGGGTCTCCATTTTACTATGGAAGGATGTTTCAGTATGTTCATGGGTTATTACAGTTGGGATGGTTATCCTTGTTATGTTGGTGATGGAACTATTCAAATGACTTAATTACTATTTCTTGGAATACCGATAGATCTGGATGGTCCAGGCGTTTGAGGCTTTAGAGTGCTGAGGGCATGCCGAATGGCTGGGTGATTGGATCACTGCAGGACCAAAGGCCAGAAAGGTTGAGTTCCATTGGCTGGAGCTGGGCAAAGGTGAGGACTTGAGCTGTTCCAAAGGCCCTGTGTTGCCCAGCTGATACATAGGTTTTCTGACCTGTTTGGCGTTCCAGGACCAAGTGACCTGTGGCCAGGATAGTGACTGAAACTACATCTTTGGAAGCTGGGCAACTTGCTGATTGGTAGGACAAGAGAGGGTTTTGTCTAGAGGAGAACTTGTGTGAGGACCAGTGTTTGTCATTCCAGTCCTTTGGGACCCTAAGACAATCCACATTTTTGCTGCCTCCCAGATCCCAGCTGCAGAAGAGGTGGTGGTGTGAGGAATTACACATAGCATCTACAGACTCTCACACTTCCCTTAGACGTAGGGAACCGAATGAAGGAAGCAAGTGATGATCTCCACCTGTGTGACATTAGTTCTCCATTGCTGTGTTCACATGAACAGTAAATGAAAGTAACGTTCTGAAAATTGTAGTTGTTAATGACCCTCCTTGTGGTCAGACCTTTCTTCCAAAAGTACTGTCTTGTATTTGCAAATAGTTTTCATGATAAAAGGATTCAGGCTTTAAGCATGGCTGATTTGGATGTAAATTTATAATCCCCCTGCCCCCCCCCCCCCCCCAAGTCTGACGGGTGACATTTTACACAGTTACGAATTCTGTTCAGGCAGGTGTGGGTTAATCACATAATGCTTTAATTTTGTTTGAAAGAAGCACAGCAAGATCAAATTAGAGGCCGTCCTACCATTGGGAGAGGTGCTTTGTGTAGTAGAGTATGTGTTTGTGTGTAATATCTGTGTGTGCACAGATCTCTGCGTGTCATTGCCTGCATTTGCTTGTGCCATTTGCGTGTACCGTGAACACACCCTGAACACGGCCTTCCTCGAGTACTGCGTCATTCAGTGGATCCAGTTTCACGTCGGACATATTTTTTTGTCCTAACAATGTGACATCTGCCTCCGAGACATGGCCTGGATGTAGAAAGCATCTGTACTAATGCTACGTCTGTGGTTTCTGCTGGACAGCCTTTTTCAGTACGGCAATAAGCCTACAGTAGTGAGGCTGGACACCGCTGAGAGTGCGCTTCCTTTCATGCCCCGGAACGGCGGTATCCCAATATCGTGTGCTCCTGCCACTGCCGCGTGAGTCAGGGCCAGGCGTGAGGTTCTCGGCCATGCTCGGTGTCAGCCGGTGCTAAGCCTGCCCTCTGTGCAGTGCCTGATGTTTCTCTCCAGTATGCACCATGAATGTAAATGTAGTGCTGTCTCTGTAGATGAATGTTTCTCAAAGCATAATGTACCCCATCCTAGGAAAGCTCCCAGACTGGGTTGGGAAGCACTGCCTTAGTGGATATTGGCATTAAAGTGGAATTAGATCTTCTGCATATCATACTAGAATAACCTACTCCTTGTTATCCAGTATGTTAGAATGGGTGATGTTTACATGGCAGTGATCATCCATATTTAAGCCCCTTCTGCTTAATCAGAGGACCTTAAAATTAATGCTAAACAGGTAACAAGAGCAGTGATATCTTTTATAATGGGTAATATGGTCTGATCTGTTCTGTTTTCATTTTTTAGCAGCGATGTTTTGGTTTCAGAGTACTGTGATATTCTGATGGAGCGTCAAAAACTACAGACAACTGCATTTCTATAGAACAACAACTCAGCAAGATATAGAGAATACATTTTAATTGTTGTACGCCTTACTCACAGAAAATGAGTTGAGTAAAGCACTGGCAGAATGAAACGGCCTTGCCGCGCTTACTGGGCCGCGCTGTAGGAGTCGCTGGCGGGGGGTCATTGCTGCGGCGATTTCTACCTGGGCCTGCTGGCTGACGAGATGCTGCCTGAAGAGGTTCCATATGCCGGCATTTAGCTGCACTGCTTAGATTGAGGCCCTTTGAGGATGCAGGAGTTATGAAAAATGACTTATCACTTCTGAAGCACTATGAAACACTTTAACCAGCTGTGAAGTACTGTGTTCACTGCACATCTGCACAGGAGTACAAGTTTCATTCTTAAGACGTTATCTTAATAGGGAATTCCATCCAGAATTATAAAAAAGTTGATTTTTTTTCCCCTCCTACAGTTTCCAAAGGAAATTGAATTAGATGTAATTTAAATGGAGAATTGTCCTATGATATCCATAAATTTTTCCACAAACTGACATCACTTGTACTGGGTGTCTGGGGGGTGAAATTTGTGTTCCGCAGTTTAATTTCCTGATTTCAGTATCGAGAGTGTCTGCATGTGTTTATGGCTTTTGTAAAACAAAGTGTTTGACGTGTTAAAAATCTATATTACTGTAATGTTTAGTAGCCTGCAATGGATTGCGCCTCATCCTTGGTTGTTCCCTGCCTTTTGCCCGTAGCCTAAAGGATTGGCTCTGGATCCCCCTGTGACCCTGTATAGGACAAGCAGCTACAGAGGATGGATGGATGGATGGAGGGTGTTTAGTAGCCCTTGAATCCTTCATTCTTCAGTATGTTAGTCATCTAGATCATTTTAAAAGGCGCTCTGGTATTTATATGTTAATGTGGTCCCCTTTCCAAAAGTAAACAAGTAAATTGAGTGTACATCTGTGCAACCACGTAGAAAAATACCTGAGATGGTCGTAATTAGACTTCAGTAGCACAAGTGTTACTGTGATTTTATTTATTTATTTGTTTGTTTGTTTGTTTGTTTTAGCGGCATCCATTCGTTTTATCCCCCATGATGCTTCACTTCTGTATTGCAGTGATTTCCAATCCAGTCCTTGGGGATCCACAGACAGTCCATGATTTTGCTCCCTCCCAGCTCCCTGCTAGACAGACCACATTTTTGCTCTTTAAATGGGACAGAGCGAAAATGTGGACTCTCTAGCAGGGAGCTGGGAGAGAGCAAAAATGTGGACCTTCTGGCAGGGAGCTGGGAGGGAGCAAAAACATGGACCAGCTGTGGGTTTCCAAGGACCGGACTGGGAAACAATCGCATATTGAATGATGGACATAAAGAGGGCAGCTTTACCACTTTTCTGCTTAAACGTAACTGGCCTTTTATGGAAATCCATGGGCACATTGAGGTGATGCCCTGAAAGCTGATAATCTGTAGTTTAGTCACACGTCTGCGGACCGCCAGGGCCAGACCAAACCCAGTATAAACATGGTAAATATGGGCAGGTCTTCACAATTGTGTTCCTAGCCCCTGTTGTTCATTCTACTGTAATGTTTACACCTTATTAATTCATTGGCTACACACTGCCACCAACACAAGAAAAGAACGCAAAAATAATATTTCTGATGATGCACTTTGAAGATGCGTAGGTTTATATTTCACTCAGCCAGTTGCCCTGAAATTAAATAAACTGTTTGTGCTGCCGTAGCAACGGGATGAAGTCAACCCTTTGGGTGCACTTGGTATTTGCATTGTGTTGGACACATATTGCAGTGACCAGTGAAAAGCGTGTCCCACACAGTTATGACTTTTGGTAGCTGGCAACCTTATCAGGAATACAGCCTTGCTGCTGTTGTCATTATCCCCAAACTTTACTCCTTAAAGCCAGGGCATTGTCAGACATAATCAGCGGATCACAGAGCGCAACGACGTGTAGAGAAATAAGGGCTTGACGTTATTTTCAGCATTTAAGTGTCATCCTGTCAGTTTGTCCTCTAGTCTTGCTAAAGGTAAAACCGTTAAGGTGCAGTGTTTAAGCTCTTCACCTTTTTCCAATTAAATCTGTACAATACAGCAACATTGATGAAAAGTGTCCCTCAGATTGTTACTTGTTGAGCAGAAGTAATAAAGCATGTTTTTTAACAAAAGAAATTGACGTGTGTGTGTGTGTGTGTGTTTGTGTGTGTTTGTATATATATATAATCGGCATGGTAAAATATTCCTACAAGTAGCCGCCTTGTTCATACAGTGTATGTCGAATTGATTAACTGAAGAATGTTTGAGACAAGTTCTTTCTGTTTTAACCTCTTGCTCGTATCTCACACACCATGAATGCTCTTCTTGCTGCTTGTAAAATCATTCATTTTAATAAACACGAGAGGTTTTTAATTTTTCACATATCTGATTTGCCACTTGCTTTATATTGTACAGGCTTCATCGCAACAGTTGAAATTCACAACATCGGACTCCTGCGATCGGATCAAGGATGAGTTCCAGTTCCTTCAAGCACAATACCACAGGTAGATGGTTACTGAGCCCTGACTTTCTGTGGCGTGCTGCCATCACTGTGTGTCTTTTTCCTGGGCACAGGTAGGACTGGTGTAATTGTGAAACTCACCCTGCTGATCCTGAATGTTCATTTATCCATCTTATTGTTTTTAGATACATTTATTACGGCAGTGTTGGGTTTGATAGACTTAAAACCACCTGTGCCCTGACCAGGATAGGTGATTAGAAAATGGATGGATTAATATTGAGGTAGAGACGCATCTCCTATGCCTTCAGTGGATATAATAGGTTCAGTCAAAAACCAGAAATGCCAAACCGCACTAATTATACGTCTCCACCACAACCGCCTTCTCTTAGAATTTTAACGTTCTTTGGAATTTAAATAGATAAATAAAATGGACCCAGGAGTCCCTTCATCATCCATCAGTATTTCTTCAGAGAACCAATTAATTGTTTCATTTTATCTAAAGTTGGCTCTCGCAGTTTTGCTGCCCCTTCATTACCGGCAAAGCTCTCGTGTTGAAGACTCAGCCAGCAGGAGCGGTTTTCTCAGGCACCACAGTCCCTGCTGCACACGGGATCCGTCTTTCCGCCATTTAGCGCCACATCTTGACCCGCCAGCTCGCCAAGGTTCCACTTTACGTTTAAGCTGCAGCGACGTAGCTGTAAATACGAGACCTGAAATGACGTCCGCAAGGATGTTTTCTTGTCCCCTCTCGTCACACGGGAAGCAGGCCTCAAACGCAGCAGCTGAGAAGCGGGCGTCTAAACCAAAAAAAGCTGCCCCCTTCTGCATCTCCTCCTCCTCCATTTTAATGTGGCCCATTCAGATGCTAACTTCAGCTGGTTGAGTGAAAGGCCTGAAACAGGACCTTGTACAGGACAGCACCAGCATCTTACTGCCGTAAATGGCAGGGAATATGAGAACAAGAGCGCGTAAAAATATACATGGAGGGATGTCAGGGCTCAAGTCTGAGAGCCTGTTTCTGCGCCACGCAGTTGCGCCCCACGCTAGTCACAGGTAATATTGCCGGAGCGGGCACGGGTTGGCATGGCAACAACGATGCATGCAATCGGTGCTTCCAAAGCGAGAGAGGAATCGCCAGACTGAGGGAACGTTCCAGGGCAGAGCTCGACCAGCACGTACAGCACACTACAGTATCTCCGCCCAGAAAATATTTGCTCAAGTTATACTAATAGCCTACAGCTTATTTACTGGTAAGAGGATGGGAAACGTCTCGGGCCGGTTGTAAGTGCATTATTCATACATGTATATAACATCCATCCATCTTACAGCTGCTTGCAGGGTAAAGGGCTGCACTTCTTTTTATTGTTATGGTTATTGTGACCCTGTGCTGGTTAAGCAGCATGGAAGATGGATGGAAGGGTAAAATAATATAAATAATACAGAATTATAATATGTGCACACAAACAAATGCAGCCCTTCCAGTAGATGCACAGATAGCCAGAATATTGAATATTATTGGAACCATTTCAGTGATAAATGGCGAGTTCACTCTCCATTCATTTTCAATGTAACCGTTTACTGAAGTAGGTCCACGGTGGGCTGGAGTCTATGTCCGGGAGCGTGTGGCATAATTTGAGAAATGCGTAAACCACAGGACATCACAGTGCGCCCAGTTCAAGGGCCGTCAGAGACGTAAACGACCTGGTTTGACTGGGAGATATGTGACCGGGAGAGCCAGGACCACAGCCAGGCATGGTCGGCCTGCACAGGTTGTGTTTGTGTGCTTTTCTTCAAGTCAGTGTACATTGTTAAATGTCTATTGTCAGTTTGTCATTGTCATTAGAAAGACTGAAAGGCGCTCGGTGATTTATCTCGCTCTGTCACTTCAGACACCACTGTCATTCTGTTTTTACCCAGAAACACAGAATCTGCTCCTGGGTCTCCTTTTCTATTTTATTTTATAAGATAAAAATTGTTGTTCATCTATTAAAACGATATCTTTTTTTGAAAGGGTTGGGGTGGGGTTTTGCTGAGGTATACCAGAGTGCTTATTTGGACTGTGTTGTCAGTTGATAGATCTCTGTTTTGGGACAGCAGCCACCTGAGGATGTAAATACTGTTGCGAAAGGCAGAGCGTGGGAGACGTGCATGCAGGGAGGGCAGCGGATAGCCCCACCCTCCCTCTGTGGTACTCCTCGCCCCGATTCCAGCCTCAGCCCTGTCCGCATGACACAGCCCGCCTCTGGCAGGATCATAAGGCGCTCGATAGACGCTCCATGTCCACCAGTGCGGATTGGACGCCTGTGGCCGCGTGTGACCGAGAATCTCTCTTCTCTCCTCACCTGCAGTTTAAAGCTGGAATGCGACAAGCTGGCCAGCGAGAAGTCGGAGATGCAGCGCCATTACATAATGGTGGGTGTGCGAAGCGTGCTACTGCGAGCTCTTTTTCCGGCTCCCTCTCCTCCCGCATCTCCGTGCCACTCTCCTCCTCCTGTTCCTCCTCCTCTGCCAGCCAGCCTCCTCTCTAATCTCATTGTCTCCGGCCGTGTTCATGCAGCCGCCTGACACCGCGCCTCTAATTGACCCGTCTGCAGGCTTAATCTCCCTTAATCTCAGCCACATCGCACTTAAATCCATCAGAGCCCCCACCCTGTCCCCCCGCAGGCCCCGCCCCCCGCTGCCCCTAATTGCCTATCGGGTTTGCACTCTGCCGGCTCGGAAATGGGGGCGGCCGTTTCTGGAGGCTGTAATTGCCCCGGGGACATGCCGCTGCGCTGCCGCCCCGCCCCTCTTTCCTGCCTGTTTCTAAGACCCCTCTTCCCACACACCAGGCGAGGGGAGCCTGTTTTAGGTTACCCCTATCTATGCATCCATCGGAAAGATAGGAGAGATTTACAGCTATGAGCAAAAGTTTGCTTCGATTTCTGCATGAATGGCTCTTAAAATGTGATCTATTTTTTCATCTATGCTATAATTACAATTAATAAAACTAAATTATAATAATAATCGACGCACATGGCAAACGCACAACCAGTTTTTGTCCGAAATACCACTGTGTAGATATAAGCTGCTGTTGCAGTTGGAGAACAATATGCTGCTTATGTTTTTATATGATTCAATGCACTTAACCATGTGTCCATAATGTTCTAATATGCTTCTAATAATTATAGCTCACAAAATAAATGAAACATGGAGTAACTTATTGGAGCTTATTCCCACAGTACTATGAAATGTCGTATGGACTGAACATTGAGATGCACAAACAGGTAAGTCATTTTTAAATTTGCGGGTGAGTCGATGTAATATCAGAATGAAGAGGCAGACGTGTTGGTTTGCTGTCAAGTTCTAATTTGTGGCAGCAGCATATAGCTGCCTGTTATGCCAGTAGCAGTATAAACCTGTCCAGCAGAGGGCAGCAGATCTCCGGCCATGTCATGACAGGCTGATGCCTGATCCCACTGTGGGATACTGGGGGCCACAGCCAAATGCCCTGAGTAACACATCCCCCACTGGCCGCAGTTTGGCGCCTCACTGTGGCAGAAGAGATGGTGAGCCAGTGCTGATTATCCAGACGAAGAACGAATTAAAGCGCCCCCCCCCACACCCCTCCACTGCCCCCGTATTTGACATTTATGAAAAACAGGGGAGAGAGTCTATTGTGCAGAAGACAGGGTTGTGCCTTGGCACAGGGGAAGGGTAAGGAGGGAGGGAGGGAGGGAAGGAAGGAGAGAGAGAGAAAGCGAGCAGTGTAGGAAGGTGTTTGGTGGTGGTTGAGCAATTTGGCGAATTCGTACGTTTTACCCATAATCCTCCGCTGCAGCCGTTCACCCTCCAATCCCCATTCTTTAACGCTGAAGCCCCTTGTTTAAAAGTGGGTTTGTGCTGCAGGATGACACTGCGGTGCCATCTCTGCTCCTAACGACGGGTGGTTAATTACTGTAAGGGCTGTTCTCGGATAAACTGTGCAGCGGTTGTGTACCTCGCTGCGTCTAACTGCATTTGGCCGTGTATTAGTGGGTAGCATGGTATTTAAGGGCGAGAACTCACAGCCTGAAAGTGGCTGGATCAGGACCTGGTGATCCCTGTGATACCCTGAACCCAAATGACTCCATCTGTCCTGCTGGATAAAAGGCTGAATTATCCCTTAGACGGTGGGTTAGCCAGGCCGCTGAAATGTAATGTCCTCTCCCGTTTGTTGCAGGCGGAGATCGTGAAGAGACTAAACGGGATCTGTGCTCAGGTCCTTCCCTACCTGTCGCAAGAGGTATGAGAAGCTGCAGAGGCTCCACAGCTCCAGTGTGTGCGTACGCGTGTATCTGAGCGTGTACGTGCGTGTATATATGCGTGTGTGCGTGTATGTATGTGTATGCGTGTGTGCGTGCATGTATGCGTGTTTGCGTGTATGTATGTGTATGCGTGTGTGCGTGCATGTATGTGTGTTTGCGTGTATGTATGTGTATGCGTGCGTGCGTGTGTGTATGCGTGCGTGCGTGTGTGTATGTATGTGCGTGTGTGTATGTATGTGTGTGTATGTATGTGCGTGCGTGTATGTGTATGTGTGCGTGTATGCATCTGTATGCGTGCGTGCGTGTATGTGTATGCGTGCGTGGGTGTGTGTATGTGCATGTGTGTGTATGCGTGCATGTGTGTATGCGTGTGTGTATGTATGTGCATGTGTGTGTATGCGTGCATGTATGTGTATGCGTTTGTGTATGTATGTGCGTGTGTGTATGTATGTGTGTGTGTATGTATGTGCATGTATGTGTATGCGTTTGTGCATGTATGTGTATGCGTTTGTGCATGTATGTGTATGCGTTTGTGTATGTATGTGCGTGTGTGTATGTATGTGCGTGTGTGTATGTATGTGCGTGTGTGTGTATGCGTGCATATATGTGTATGCGTTTGTGTATGTATGTGCGTGTGTGTATGTATGTGCATGTGTGTGTATGCGTTTGTGTATGTATGTATGTGTATGCGTGTGTGCGTGTATGTATGTGTATGTGTGTGTGTATGTATGTGCGTGTATGCGTGTGTGCGTGTATGTATGTGTATGCGTTTGTGTATGTATGTGCGTGTGTGTAGTTGTTCAAGCAGTAAAATGATTTGCCTGCTGATGTGAAATGTTTGCCTGCTGGCTGTTTATTTCTTCACTGATTGGCCCTCCCCTCACCTCTGTTTCAGCATCAGCAGCAGGTACTGGGGGCCATTGAGAGAGCCAAGCAGGTCACCCCCCCAGAGATGAACTCCATCATCCGGGTAAGCTGTTCTGTCTCACCTTCCGGGGGGGGGGTGAGCATCCAGGCTCCCCTTTCTGCTGTTTTATCGTTCTGGGTATCGATTCCTTATCAGTGTGTACAGCTTAAAGCTCGGGGGTTTGGCTCCACTGGGATAGTCCATCTCTGGTGTGTGGGGGGGGGGAGGAATAGTCCATATCTATTGCTGGGGGTGGGGGGGGATAATCCATCTCTATTGCTGTGGGGGGGGTAGTCCATCTCTATTGCTGGGGGGGGCTTGGGCGTGTCCATCTTCCCTCTCCTTTTAAGCTGTGGCTCTGTGTCGCCCGCAGCAGCAGCTCCAGGCCCACCAGCTCTCCCAGCTCCAGGGCCTGGCCCTCCCGATGACCCCCCTCCCACTGGGCCTCAGCCAGCCTGGCCTGCCCGCTGTCACCTCCAGCTCTGGACTCTTCTCCCTCTCCAGTATCCTGGCCTCACAGGCCCAGTTGGCCAAGGACGAGAAGGCCACCCGTGACGGGGGAGATGGCCACCGCGACGAGGACGGCGACAAGTCGGACTAATCCACAGCTCCCCTTCTTTGGGGGGGGTGGGGGCTCTGCTGCCGCTGGTCCCACTTACCCCCTCCTCTCCTGCTCACTGTCTCTGCTGCTGTCCTCCCCCATTCACGTTACACTTTCTTGTGAATTTAATTTTTCTTTCAAATTTCATTTCTTACTCACATGTCACGTTTTAGCTATTTATTTTTTTTCTCCTCCCCCATCAGCTGGCTACTCTGGCCCCCCACCCCCTACATTAGCTTTGGCCTCAGCTGCTGGTTTTTAATTCTCTCTGATTGGCTGGACTCCTCGCTGCACCTCCTTCCTCATGCTGCTATAGGTAGAGCCTTCCTGCCCTTAGCACACATGGAGCTCATGCTTTCGGCAGTAAGTGTTTAAAAAATAGTTAACAAAATAGAGGTTAATCACACGTCAGTCAATATTTTAAGAAAAGGGGTCAAATGACATTATCTTTTTAAAACAGTTAAAAAAAACTGGCCTTTCTGCTCCTGACAGAGTGTATAAGGTGCGTTTTTCTTTTCAGTGTTTTGGATCCATGACAGTGCATGCAAGTGCTCACTCTGTTAGCTTCTGCTTGTAATGTGAACGGGAGTCAGGCTCTGTCTCGTGCTGTGCTGTGGGATACCTGTTACTACCGCTTTTGACTGGAGATTCCAATACAAAACCGAACAAGCCAGGGGGCTCAGTTTGGCCGAAGCAGTCTGAAGTTGTCGACGTGCGTGTAATCAAAATATTTGTAAGATGAAAAGCACCTTTTAGCTGCATTTTTTTCTGCCTCTTCCAATCCTTTGTGCAGTCATTCCGCTGTATTAAACTGAGAGACCCCAATGTTTTTACTTTAAAAGGATGGAAATGACTGTAGATGGACTATTTTTCTGTGGTGGTATGAAAAATAACTGGCCCACGTTTTAAGTTTTGTCACAAAACAAGAAAAATCGTAACGCATGATTTTTTTTTTTGTATATATATACGAAGCACTTAAATGTTTTTCTTTCCCTTATGGAGATAAAGGTGGAGGTGAAACACTTTAGATCAGTGCAGTGCAGTGGTGTCTTATTAGGTGGGTATACCGTATAACTGTATACATGCACATCTCCTCTGACTGATACAAATTTCTGACACTGTTTAGGTGGGTATATGGTAAATCCATTTATTACAGGTGGGTATATACCATATACCTCTGGGCTGGGGTATCAGTTTTGATCCCAAGTTTGAAAAATCCTCTAACTTTCAGGAAAGGTTCATTTCCCGTCTTACGCTTTCTCCGTACATACACACTCCACAAGATAAATTACGATCTGCCCCCCCCCCCCGTCTCCAGTTGCCATAGGAACGTGTCTGAAAATACTGAATTTGTAGTATTTAGTAAGTCCATGAGATTTGCTTTATTTTCTGTGACAGAATTGGCCTCAACTTGCCTTTTACTGAGTTTTGGTTAAATTCTTACAATCAGTTGAAACATAGATGTGGCATTTGCCTCATGTCTTTTTTTTTTTTAATGCCCAACCACCGCCCCCCCTCTTCCGAGGACAACTTTATTTTTAATTAGCTGAACAACAAATCATTACATTAAGTGAAGCCTCATGTCTGTTTAAAGGATATTTAATATTATCTCATCCAGTTAACATGGACCGTAATAGAAAGCGCGGTAGTTTACATTTTCCATGTTCAGATTCATCATGGAAGAAAGACTGTACCGGGATCATGAGATGCATTATTACACGGACCAGGAAATAAGCACTAAATATTGATACATTGGTACGGTGCAAGATTTTCGTGAGACGGTATCCTTTGTCTATAATGTTTTCAAAGAACGATACTATGCTCACAAAGACTCAAAATGGGAATGTTTAATTTTTTGTAGGACTGTAACGATGCAGGATCAGATATAAAAAATGACACAGACATTCCCTCGTTACTTCCGATATCCTGGTTCAAATCCGTATATATATTCCGTATCTTCGGTTCGGTGTTTTTGCATGCGTTTAGAACTGCAGAGGAATTGCCACGATAAATGTAACGGTGACCTAGTTATAAATTGGCCACAGTCCTGTGTGTACATTTATTTGTGCGTGTATGGATGTGAACACAATATACCTGGTATGTGTGAGATTAGTCAGAATAATCAAATTAACTGCTAAGTTACCTTGGACGGGAATAACAGCATTCAGGTGTCCTCTCTGTGTAGAAATGTAAGGCAGTGCCAGTATTTAAATAGCAGACCGCGAATCCCTACTAGAGTTGTGATTTACCTTTGTATACTGAGTCGGTCGTGTCCCATCTGTGAGGTGTTAAAGTATTAAATGTATGAATTGCAAAGAAAGCTGGACAATGGTAAACTTGACTCAGAGATATGAATGGTATCTACTGTATGTGTTGTGAAGAGGCATCTTATGTACTCAGATATACATATAAAGCAGAAGACTGTGTGTGTGTTGACTGCATCCATAGTATCTGTTTTTATGAATGGATGTATTGTACTGCAGTATCATCAGGGTGCTGGACAATGATGGCCGCACCAAGGAGAACCTATGTTCTCTGCATCCCCAGTCACTTTCTGCTCCCCCGCTGCTTGTTCATCCCCTTTTGATACCATTGCATTGATCTGTGCGAAGGTCATTCTCATTCTCTTATTTAGTGATGTATGTAAACTCTTTAATTGTGTACTTCTGCAAGTAATTATGTTTTGTGTTACAAAGACAGTACAACATGTCCATTTTAAAATGAGGTGTGGATAGAAGTTTTGAAACAATTTGATAATGGTTTAAGTGACTCGAAGGTTCTGCAGTAAGGAAGTATTTATGGTGCCTTACAAATAAAACAGTGGAATCAACTTCTGTGTCTGTGTTTTAAGGTCTTGAAATGTAGCGTTAAATGTAACAATTAAAGGAGCTTTTGACCAAGGGACAATTCTATTGCAGTATATATTGGTGTGTGAAAATTGACACTCTGAGCTCATTTTGGAGATTTCAGTGCTTTGCATATAGCTTGTTTTCCACTTATGACTTGTTGTAAGTCTTTAACACAAATGATGCATAGGAAATAATTCAGTAATACATGAGAAGTAGTGTCCTGGTTTCTCACATCATGTCTTTGCTCGTGGGCCATTTTTTACGGTCTTAACCTTGACCATGAATCCGGTGTGAATATATAACTCAGTCATTTCACACGTTTATTTCATTCTCCACTTCTTTTACATTACATAAAACAAATAAAAACAAAAGCACACCTAGACTAGTTTAAGCAGATTGGAGACTAAAGCTTGGCAATGTTGTTGAAACCATATCTGCGTAAATCAGTAAACCGTATTCCAGATGATGGAAAACTCCCCACTTGGAATTTAAAAAAAAATTGCTGACTGGGTCCCACGTATTAAGAACTGTGAAAATGCTGATGTCCAGCACATTCATATTTCATGTAGATTATTACTAAGGAAAACATATAATCAAACTAATGTATATGTCCGTTTTCCAACTGTTTATTTGCAATGAATCTGGAGCCTATCCCAGGAGATACAAGGCAGGGGTACACACTGGAAAGGATGCTAGTCTGTTGTGGAGGGCACACGCACCTAGACAGGAACACACTGATAGCTATGGGTGGGCAATCCAGAAAGGGCCATTGTGTATCAGGGTTTTTGCTGCAACTCCCTAATTAGAGGACTGATTGGCTGAGGAGTCCTCACACCTGGGTTTGAACAGATGCCCTAAAGATTATCCTAAAAACCTGCATACCCACCGGCCCTTTGCGAATAAGATTGGTCACCCCTGCTGTAAGCAATTCAGTGACTCCCATAAACTTGGCCAAGTGTCATGAGGGAAACCACATGACACAGGGAGATCATATGAGCTCCCCACACAGAGCAGAGGCTTTGGAGGTGTGTGAGAACAGGGCTACCAACTTCGAGATCATTTAGTTTTGTGGAAATCCGCCCTTTTGTTAATAAAGTCAGCCTCTCCACACCCATAGATGCTCACCTCATTAAGAACATGGGGATTTAGTTTCTCAGATCTTAAATAAACATGAACGTTGACATGCAGAAATCGGTTGTTATTCCAGACAAGTCTTTGGCAGCTCTCGAATATCAAGTCACATGGGTCCTTTAGGAACCTGTAACGCTTGAAGGCATGCAGACTGAAGTGGCCTTTGAAGACAGACTATATCTAAATATAATTTTGTTTAGGGTTGTATATGTCTACAGATTAAAAATATGTGTGCAATAGTGTTGTATACATAGCACAAATGGATTGCAGGAATAGGATAAGAAATATTTACGATGTAAAATAAAACTAAAGACCATCCCATTTAGGGTGTTTCCCTACCCTGTTCCCTATGCTGTTTGGAATAGGCTGCAGGTACCCCCCGCCTCCCACCTCCCTGTACTGGGTAAGTGGTTTGAAGATGGATGGATGTATATGCAGCTTAAAGGTTCAGAAACCATCGCAAAACTGACAAATCCTATTAAGTTCACACAGATTGGAATAAAGATTTTAAACCCCATCATACAGGCAGCTTCAAACTCAGCAAAAAGATGGAGTTCACATTGTATCCACAGGAGGGGAGTATTGATTTAAAAACAACTGAAGTAATCTTTCATTTGACAATATACTTATATTGACAATATGCACTTATATATGCGCAATCTAAGCAGTTTCCCTTTTGGTATTGAAGTCATGTATTTGAAAGTGCACCATGACATACCTCAACACCATCTGCATTACCTCTCCAACACGCACACACACACACACACACACACACACACACACACACACACACACACACACAATATTTTGTGGCAGCTCCAGAGTGACGCCCGGATGCCCTTTTCTGGAATGGCGCTACCTGTGGTTTGGCTGTCGCACGCGCAGCACTCGTGGTCCCTCTCCACATCGTCACATCCGTCTGACACTCCCTGTCCCTGGATCGGCGCCCGGCGGAGCGGCCCCCAGGTTTCACATCCTGGCCCCTCTCGGCAGCGCTGGTGCGCTGCGACTTTTCCAGTGATACGGCAGATTGTGTGTTTATGCCTCAGAAACCCTGCAAATTGTCTTGGATGAAGATGTCAGGCCCAGAACCCCACAGCCATCACGCGGAAACACCGTCATAGTACACAAAGGGCGCAGAGGAGAGGACACAGTTTGGCTGTGGCATCGGCGTCCATCTCCCTCCTACTCCACACAATGCTGTTTAATTTTTAACCACCGTGAAATGGGGCTGTAGAGTGAGATGCTCCTTGATTAGGCGTGATTGACTCATTCAGGGCCATTGCCGTTCCCCGCCACCCCCACCTTCCCCTGCTCCCCATAATGGCTTGATTATAGAGACGTTCCCTTTGGCAGAGGCAATACACACTGTGCTGTTTTATTCATGTGTCCCAGGGAGCATGAGCTGTCAAACCCCCCCCCTGCCCCCGCCCCCTCTCCATCTCCTTCTCCCGCGCTTGTCTCTTCGCATACTGCTTCTCACTGCCTGTACCACTCTCTTTTGTTCCAGCCAGCCCCATGACAGCTTTCACCCCTGATGTGCAGAGTACCTTCCACTTTTCATTAGCCCCCATTTCCTTTCTCTGCTGCTCGTTCTGCATCAGCACACAATTGTGGAACGTGAAAGGATGTACAGGCCACACCTGTTGATGGAGCCTCCTTCTCAGGCTGTGTGGGACATGCATATGCTTGTATGTACCTGATGAACACCTCTCTCTCTCTAAATTCCTGTCTTTCTCCCTCACTTTCTTGCTGCTCCCCCCCCCCCTTTGTTGCCAGGCTGGGCAGTTTTCATTTCATTGTGGATTTCATCGTGGTGATCTTGACACCAGAGCAGGGGTCCCGTGAGAGAAACACTGGCAGGGGTTAGATGTAAACAATTACATAAATCCAGCCCTCATTTTAATCCACACTTTTCCTGTTCCCCCTTCTAATGATATTCCTAATGATATTCCTACACGCTGCCAGCCAACAGCATCCCCTGAGTGGCTATGGGAAGACAGCCCCTCTCCCTCCCTTCCAGCATCTGAACCCATGGTGATACTGCCCTGTTCCTCAGTCCTCTGCTCACCACTTGCAGTCCACGGTAGCTGATTTTTTTCCACCTTTCTCCCAGTACCACCATCTCATTCACCAACGATAGCTTAGTACAGGCTTCCACGATGGCACCAGTGACATTTTGAAACTCCACGCCTCGCTGTGCCATCTGGAGTCCGCTGTCCTCCAGCTAGCTGTGAGCGTCCCAGCGCTCTGCGGACTGCTGGCAGACTTGCTGCAGTTGGTGGGCGGGTCAGGAGAGATCAGAGTGGGTAGAGATCTCCCTAATGGGGGTGTGTTTACGAAAAGCTAGTTCCATCCAGATCGTTATCATTCAGTCATCCGGCTGCTAGCGCTATCCAGCCAAGGCTTTGGAGTATAAAAACATCTCTGCCAGGCTAGCACAACACCACAGCGCTATACCTGAAAGAATTTATATTTCCGCTACCTCAGATTGGTTCAACAATGATACAATGTAAAGGGTTCTCTTAATGGTTACAAATCACAATAAAAGGAATCTCCAGTAGCCCAACTGATCACGGAGTTGAGGACGCGTATGTCCGGGCCACATGGTGTGATAGTCTTGTGACACGATCCCGTCGGCTGTTCCTCCATCCTGGACAAGCTGTCTCTGCCACAAGACCGCGGCTGCTTCAGGAGTGACATGTGGTTGACCGACGGTAGCTGAATCCCGCCGCTGCGGTCGCTGCTCTCCAATTCCCGCGCCCTCTGAGGCCAGGCCGCGGGATGGTGTGTTGGCTGGCATCTCGATTCGCTCTGGTGACAACACTGTGGTTCTGGCAGTGAGCGCGGTGCACAGAAAGTGGCGCCCGGCGCGGCCTCCAGTGTATCGCGTAATAGGCTCTAGACCATCGCAGAACGAGACTGAGGTAATACTGGTACTGCGTAAAAAGGGCACAGGACCGCTGTTAGCTGTGATTGGCCACGGGATGGGTAGACGGACAATGGAGAGCTAAGGAATGGTTACCATCCCAGTATGCGTGCCCGATTTTAATGGAGAAAGCAAATACATCTGGTCACCTTCAGCCCTATTCAATCCCAGCCCTGCTTGGTACAGCAGTATAAAAAGCTCCTCTTAACAAGCACGCAACCAAGTGCTGCTACACATGTGCTCTGAATAAAGGGAGAATTAAGGTGCTAAAATGCTAGGCTAAGATAGAAGGGAAATATAGATTGAAAGCTGGCTTAGGCTCCATGCGGTAAACATTACCAGGTTGTTCCAACTATCCAGCAGATGGTGTCATTTGGCCAGCTAACAGCATTTCCCAGTGGTTCCCTTTCAGTCACCCCTCCTCCACTGTGTTTGTGTGCTACTGTGCCTTTTCTTCATCACATTTTTATTTCTCCTGTTTTGTTTTAGGCAGCATGCGACTCAGATGATATGTTATTACTGGAAGGTAACATATGGATATTATTTTGCCATAGATAGCCTGACAAAAAGTGACTTTATATTCTGAAAATTCTTGTTGTGTGGTGTGTGGGTGCATGTGATTGCCAGGTCGGGAAGGTTAATGTTGTCAGTAATGGGCTGGTGTCCCAGATGGAGGTTTTTTAGCTGCTGAACTTAATTGGCATGACATGGCTCAGGCAGTAAGCCAGCCCAGCCATTCCACAGCTGTAAAGGGGCCGGGAGAAAGGAGGGCGGAGATGGAGAGACGGACGTAGCAAACTACCTCACCCTTGTTTACCCGTCCCGGTGCCCGTCTACCTGCCCCCCGAAAGAAACATCAAGGCTCTGTTCTGTAAAAGATTCTTAATCATGAATAATTCATTGACAATAAATATGTCTTATCGCGGTGATTTAGCGTAATCGATTATCGGCAGCGTAAGCAGCGTGTGACGGGAACATTTGGATATGAGTCTGGGAATTTGTAGATGGACTGTTTGTAATCAAAAATAATTTACTTTTTCTCCATGGAACATACGAGTCCAACACCAGGAACACAGACCTCAGGAACTGATACTTTCTGACAGGTGATTGACATCTGGTGACTGAAAACTAGTAACCTTAAACTACTTAAACTAGTAACTAGTAGTCGCCTTCTCTGGGAAGTTTGATCTATGTGCACTAACAAGGGCGTATCATTAGGTTGAACATTGTGGGGGGGTACAGGTCTCCACCCATCTTGTGACTATTTGGGAGAGAGGGGTTGTATTGGCTGGTTTGGATTACTGGGGGTGTTACACCACCCCCCCACCCCATCCCCCCTGTAATTTACCCCCATGTGTACTAGACATTTAAGGAATAAGATGGTCTCTCATCCTCCAGATCTCCCTCAGATGTTTTTATTTCTCTTTTATCTCCTAAATCTCTTTCATGGACCCATCCTTGGCCCCATTTTTTTTTATCTCCAATACCACCATTTACTCAGAGCCCTCATTATGTGTTGTTAGATTTTATCTTTATAAAACGACAAAACCAAGTCCAATTCGTCTCCTGTTATGTAAAGGTCCGTCGGCGAACACCTTTGTATCTGCCGTAATAACTCATTCTAGGTGACCTCTCAGAATTTTTCCATCTGAGTTCCCTGATATGCTAGAACCTGTAGTACATATGCATGCATGCGCTGTAACTCGCTACCATCACATACCTATTTATTTTCATGTCTGGCCCCTTAATATTACTCAGCATGATCAGAACATTAGTTCTCATGATTCAATAAAAACATCCTTTTCTTTGAACCCATGTAGCTGGTACACTTTCAGATTTCTGCAAACTCATAGTTTAATTTTCGGGACTGTTGCTAGGTGATGTTGCAGTTAATTAATGCCAGTTACCATTTGCACCATACTATACGTGCAAGGATTGGATTGCATGTATTAGAACAATTACTTTTGATCTCTTGGTATCACTGACAGACTTCCAATTTAGCAAACCTTAAGCAAAAGTGCCAACATGTTATTGGAGCCTGCAGACACTATATGATCAGATAAATAATCATTGTAAACAGAACCAAAATACTTCTGCTAAACAGCACAAATCCCATTAATGACTGAGTATTTTAAGGTCATTTAACACAGGGGCGAATCTCTGCATTTATACTATAACCAGCCTGTGCCTTCCTCACACCTCAGTTAGATATTCTGCTAGATGTATGTTCCTCTCCAGATCCTCACAGGTGCTCATTGCAGTCGGAAGGCAGATTAGCTAGGATTTCAGCTTATGTGATATTCTGGGACAGCATCTCGCATCTCTGTATATGTATTGCACAGATGCGTTTATAAACTCTGTGTTCCTCTTGTCATGCTCCTGAATTTACCCAAAACATTCGCTTTGAGTGTTCAACTAAAAACAGGACGCAGTGTTTGGCTTTGCCTTCACACACAGTGAGTTAAAATCCATGTTGTGTTATTAGTATTATGTGGTCAGCTCAGTGAGTAGCTTTCGGACTCATATCTGTAGGGTTTCAACGTTTGTGTGGAGTCTGCATGCTCTCCCCATGGTGTTTGGGGATCTCTCCAACAGTCCCCAGTAGCGTTAGACTAACTAGTGCCTTTGAATGGCCCACAGTGTACATGCCTCTGATGGTCCAGCTTCCGATCCAAAGTATCCTATGAGCTGTGCTCTCTGACTCCTGGGACAGGCTCACTGTGGTCCCGTCCTGGAAAAAATAAATTCATTTGCTGTGAAATCTGAAAGTTGCGGTTGGGACCCTGCCTGTGATTGGTAGTTTGGTACCCTGCCTGTGATCGGTAGGTTGAGACCCTGCCCGTGATCAGTAGGTTGCCACTTCAAATTCCATCGCTGGCAGATTGATGTGCAAGGCTCTTAACCCCAATTTGTTCAGGAGTGCTTCATGCTGACTGACCCTACACTATGGAACCCCCCCCAACCAAAAAAAACTTGCTCTCACCTGTTTGTGTCTCATGGAAAGCAAGATGGGATAGGTGAAAAGATAATTTCCCCACAGGGATGAATAAAGTACCTATTTAAGTATCATCTATTCATATAAGCTTGAGGCTTAGTAATTGTGTTGATGCTGTTGACATTTGTTGTATTATTTATTCCATAATGAATCAAAGCTAACCATATTGCTTTCTGTATTCCTGCTGACACCAGGCAGCAGGGTGTGTAGCGGTTAGCTGTTGCATCATACCTCCAGGATCAGGGGAGTGAATCCTACCCCTGTGTGTGGAGCGTGTGTTCTCCCTGGGTTGTATGGGTCCCCTCCTGGGATCCAAATACATGCAGTTAGGGTAACTGGTGTCTCTAAAGATCCCATAGTGTGTGACTGGGTGTGTGTGATGGACTGGCATTCCATCTAAGGTGCATCGCTATCTTGTGCCGAATACTTCTTGGGATTGACAGTGACCCTGTATTAAATATGTGCAAGGGTATAACTTTGGGTTGAGCATTGGGGGAGGGTTGTGGTCTCCACCCATTTAAGGGGGCCCAGGGGGTTGTATTGGCTGGTTTAGATTACTGGGGGGGCGGTAACAACATAATTTACACCCACGGTTTTGCACTTAGAAGATGGATGGAATAACTGTGAATTACTACAGAATAAATACGTACTAGAACCTATATTTTGGAGCTAGGCAGTTCTTTTCTGGTCACTGAGTTGCGAACTTACACACAGCGTAGGAAAACCGCGGTAGAGCCTGACTGAGCTGTCTTCCCGATCTGTACCGCGACACATTACATATGAGGATGTGAGCAAGACAGCACGTCAGCTGCTAAAGACAGAGCGAAGCCCGGGAGCTCTTTGTCCAGTTTTATTTTGGACTCATTTCCTGTGGCATCTTTCACCTCCCAGTCATTATGCAGTACGGCATCACACTGAAACACTGAGACCTGCCCCAAACTTCGCAACCCGACATCCTGTCGGCAGGGCACGTCTAATTAACGGTTATAAAAGGCAATGAAACATAATAAAGACAAGCAGTGAAAACACAGACAAGCTAATGCATGCATTTGCTGTCCTTTTAACTTAAATTATTTAAGGTAGTAGTTTTTTAATAAATAGTACCATCTACGTCTAAATACTAATTTCGTCTTAATGTTAAGCGGACATTTGTCTCCCCGTAACTAGTACCGTTAAATATTAGTGGACAAGACAAACTATACACAGAGGCGCAGCAACAGGACAGGCAGGGCAGGCAATGATCTGGGGCCCCCAAGGGTGGCCGATTACATAGTACAGTGCAACGACAAATCTGCTTTATTTGTGTATTCTGTTTTTCACATAAGTGAAAACAAAGGTCTTGTGGTTATTAAATTCTCTTTGTTGATATTATTTACACTTAACAGTAAAATAAAGGTAACAAATATTACCCTGCGGGGGGGGCGGATGGAGGGCCCCCGGAGTCCCTAGAATCGCCTCTGACTATACAACAGCTGCAACAAGTGTTGTAAATTATATAAGAGACAAAAACGTACTGTGGAGTGTGGCTGAAGGTAATAGGGTACGGTGGCGGAGGTGGGCGAGCCACCCATGTCAGGTGATCGGCCCATCTATCAGGGCGATCGATACACGCTGACAGCGGGGCTTTGTGTGCGTGCGGCAGGCAAAGCGTTCAAAGAGCAGCGCTGAGCTGACAGCGCTGTCACGCTCTCTGCGGGGAATCGGGGGTCGCGCACTTCTCACTTACAGTGACCGGGGACACCAAACAGGCACCATAATCTAATGCACTGGGCAATTCTTCATATGTCCTGTCTCACCGCACTGAATATGCAAGTCTGAAACTTTGCCTGAAATAAGTTTCATATTTGTATGTAACGTGCATACAAAAAACGCCTATGTCTATAGACAGGAGAATTTTACTTTTTAATTTAAATGACCGCAGTGGAAATCTATTAGCTTGTGAGACTTGAGAGGTTACAAAACGAATGTCACGGCTGGGTTTACCAAGCATTGATGCTGAGTGAGTGACAAGGAAAGCCGAAAGCTGGCGGGGGTGGGGTGGGGTGGGGGGGGGGCTTTAAAACAATTTGAACTTCACTGCCCACAATCCCCCCCGATATCACAGCTGCCTCACCACCGCCTGCAGATAGTTATTGGCCACTCTAGCCGCGATTGGTCAACTTCATGCCATGATGTCAAGAACCAACGTGGGTTCCGCTGACGTCTATTGGCTGTCACATCTGTGTTTTTCCGACCAATAGGGCAGCGGTAGGTACGTTAAAGCGGCGGTGGGCGTTTAAGGTGGCGCGGGCAGTTTAGCGTTCGGTACTCGTTTTAGTCATATAAGAACTACGATTTTCTTACAGGTTGGCAATTTGCGGCTCTTTGTTAACGCGGTGGCGAAGTTAAAAAAATGTAAAGTTTGATTCTTTGGGATAAAGCGGAGTAACACCCTAATACGGGTGTTTTTTTTTTTTTTTAAAGATCTGAGGCGTCGTCCTCAGTTAACTTACGCCATTTCTCTAGTACTATAGATATAGCCAAAGCAGTAATTAAAAAAAACACCTAGTCGTAATTGACTTGTGGATTTATAACTTCTATAGTTTTCCGATAGTTTTAACAATAATATTAACGTTCACGAGTGGTTCAATATCCGAAATACTGTGTTCTTCCATCTTGATTCCGCTGCTCCGGATGAAGGTCGCGCTTGACCTGTAAATATTTTTTCCTAAAAATGTTTTACTGTCAGGATTAGTTCCTGTACACTTAGGCATCTTCGCCCTCACACTGAAGACAACATTATTAATGGTTCCCATGCAGTGAGGTATTTAATTCAATGTTTAAGATGAAATGTGTCGTCGACTACCTGCTAGTTCTATTTCTTCTAATAATAAGGCATATAATAATTCACTTAAATGAAATTTGTAATACTTGAATGTCACAACAAATAACACTGCATGACAATACGGTTCCCATAATGGGTAATTTTCCACCATCTCACGTGAGGATTGAAGCTCTGCTGGATTATATGGCCCGAGGACGTAAGAGTGACCTGAAGATGAATTGCGTGCAAGAGATGCCAATTAACAGACGAGACGTAGGACTTTACCCTGCAATGCACAAACATTACGGAGACTAATTTTTTACATGGCTGACTGATGTTGACTGGCGTAGTTCATAGCAAAACAAGAGATTGTTGCGTAGTTCTAAAAATACCAATAAAATTACTGTAAAGGTCCTGTTTACAGAAGGTCAATGGAAGATGAGAATCATTCACTGTTCAGTTGAAATGCACTTTCCCTTTATACACTCGGGCGGGATTTCTCTTAATTTTTTTAAACAGGGCATCTAGTTGTGGACATGGCAGACATTTTAATTCAAGGAATGAGCAACAGTGGGGGAAAAAGCAGAATGATAGTGACAAAGACTCCAGCATTACGGCTGAGGGTGTAATTAAGAGGTTAGTATGCGCCATTGTCCTGGCTGAGCCAAAGGACTGGAACAGTCATCGTTAGACTTTGGATCAGCTAATAACGGCTATTGTGGCTAGACCCAAACGAATATATTCTTCTGGAACATGCTCTATACAAATCGAATGGGATGTCTTTATTTTGCATTCTCACTGGACCCGTTCCCATAGTGTCCATCTCATTTATGTCACCAGATGCCCAGAAGAAAGACAAATATACTCAAATGTTTAAATCTGACCATGCCAATAAACTGGGTAAGGGTAACTGAAAATATACGGATGCATATTTAAACCTATATTCTTTACGTTTGTCAGATAAAGATCATAAAAGCTTGTTTTATGAAGAAATATGCTGAGCTTTATTGTAGAAATCATTGAAATTGTTGCGTTTATCTATTAGTTACAGTAGTAGTATTTCTGATGAGTTGATTTCTCGCTCAGATGCAATGCCTTGCAGTTGTAAGTGGGGTTATCAATTTTGATTAGGGGTTCAAATTTGGGTATCTTGGGCAGTTTGTGTATCTTGGGTCTCTGGGTGTGAGTGTTTGCTAAATGCAATTATGCTTTTTTTGTGTCCTTTTCTCAGCTGTATTTTGAGGCCATGAATATTTTGAGTAAATTTCAGTAGAGCCGCAATGAACAAAGCAAACTTCCTAGTGGGTGTCTCGCTCACTCTCTTTCTTCTGCCTCCTCAGATGGTGTCAGTATCCACAATGCGCTGAGAGCGGACAGTCAAAGTGAGCGAACAGAGGAAGTCCCACTGCGGTCCTGAAGCCTGTCTCACAGCACTGCGCTCATTATCATAGTGAGATGCTGAGATGGAGTTGTGTGAATAAATACCTGTCTAATGCTTGCAATTAGATGTCATCAATTAGTGCTACTCCCTGAAATTATTGGGGGTGGCAGGAAAGGCAGGAGGTAGAGGAACAGTAAGTGTGAACTGAGATGGTGGGGTCTGGAGTTGGGGGAGCACTGGGTCTTGCAGATTGTGTATGAGATAGAGGTGTATGGAGCTGTGTGGCTTTTCTTTTACAGAACTGCACTGTTACATAAGGGCCAAAAGTGATGAAAAATGTTCTTGTTTCAAGGCCATTTGGAAAATAGGTTCCAAGATCTCTGGGTGTTATTGGTTTCTAGAGTTTTGGAGATGTGTGTATTGATTTGTAACTTGAATGTGTGGCTGAAATCTGACCTGGGTGTGGAGGAAATGTAACAATAGTGAGAGAACCATCCAGAAAAAGCTGAAAGAAAAGGACCTACCAGAGATTTTGTGGAAATTGTCAAACAGAAAGTTGAGTAACTTGAGTTTTTCACTGAAACAAAGGGTCCGGCATAATGCTTGGATGTTGTTGTGATCGATACCTGAGCTGCACTGTCACCGTGGGGTGGAGCTGAGGCCGCTGGGTCCGGCGGGATTCATGCCTGGTGTATCAAGTTCAGCATAGCTGCCATCCTAAATAAACAGCCATTAGGGACGAGCAAACAGCGAGAACAGGCCGCCTCCGGAGAGGAAATGGGACAGAACGCTTAAGTGCAAAGATTCCATTTATCCTATTTCCGAGGTATTTTGCAGATACCTAGGTTGAACCTTCAGAAGACATTCCGACTACTTCAGTTGTGCTTTTTTGTCTTCCTTTTACATAGACCCGTGGTATTTAACCTGTGGTTGAAAACATGTACCTGTGTCTATTAAAGAGTTTAATTTCACTCACGGATTTACTGTGTGTATGTTCATGTGTATGCCATGTGCTTGTGCTCAGCATCCCCGGAGCTGATCGGAGCTGACAGACAGGCAGCCCCACGGCTGTCTCCGTCTCCACGGCTCCACCTTAAGTGCAGCCGTAGCAGTGTTTGTATTGAAGCCAACAGGCACAATATATTACAGTCTAGGGCTTGCTGCTGAAAAGCCTGCTGGATCTTCTAGTGACCTGCTGTTCTTTCCTGCTTTCCTGCATTTTTTCCCTTTGGATTCAAATTAAAAACAGCTCTTGGTCTCTCTTTGCTTTTTTATTATTTTTTTTTTCCAGAAAACCCCGAAACCAGCCCCCCCCCCCGAGCTTCATGT
>JAAGVU020000032.1:4873337-4886799 GCA_011763525.2 Mormyrus iriodes
GAGGTTAACACCCGCGGGGGGAAGAAGGGGGGGGGGGGCGGCGGGGGTTGGGGGGTGGGGGACCCCCCGTGTTGGGGGGTGGGGGGGGGGGTGGGGGGGGGGGGAAGCCATTTTGAGCATGTTGCACATTTGGTGTGTGAGCTGGGAGCTGGATGCCAGTAAGGAGACGCTGTAGATTCTGGTGAATCGAGACCAGAGCTGGTTGTAACGGGCCAGCTACGGCTGACGATACGGATGGCTTCTCGTTCAAAGGAAATACGCTGGGCTTATGGTGCGTTTGACAGACACAAGTTGTGTAATGGGTGTAACGCTAAAGATGGGGGTGGGGGGCAGCACGATGACCAGCAGCGCGTGGTTGCTCGCCTGTGACAGCCCGCGCTTCTGACGGGAGCCTGCTGGCAGGGAGGGGACCAGGGAAGATTAATTCGCCACTCACAGCACAGCATGCTTTTCAGATAACCAATCAGAGAGAGAACTAATCAGATTGTAGAGGAGGGGGGGTCCAAGCACCTAGAGAAGGCGATACCAACCAGATGTCTTGGTCCCATCTCCTTTGGTTGCTTGGACCCCATAACCATCTGGTTGGTTATCTCACTGAACTAATCATTTTTCCTTCTGTCCTCAGAACATTTTTGTGTGAGTAAAACTCCAATAAGCTATGTTTTACCCATAGCAAACTTGTTATGCTTCACCTGTGTAACCTGGCAGTATATCGGCCCACATGGTACATGTACACATGTAACCAGAGTAATGTCAGTGTTTAAGATGTACTTTTTAAAGTACAACAATAACTGTATATATAATAATGGTGCATATCTAGGCTGTAGGTTTTTGTATGTGTGTATAATTTATGTATAATGTACATACGTATGTCTAATCCATGTATGTCCCTTCCTCCACCTCCCCTGTCCCCCTACAATCTCGCATGTTCTGGTGAAGCCACAGCTTTCTCTTCATTTACACATGTACCTGCACATTGTGTTAATGACAATAAAAACTGAATTGAACAGAATAACATTTAACTATAAATACGGGTGTTCTCCTTCAAAGACGTCACCGCGATGCCTGGACAAACAGACCAGCTGCTGTTTACAGCTTTCCTGCCCTCCGACCCCAGCCAGCCGGCCAACCCGCCGTTAGATAAACGATGACGGCATTAGCCTCTCCAGGCGGAGGGTGACTCACAAGGGGCACGTACGCAAGAAGGCTCGGTGGATGAAAATGCAGTTCTGGACTGGAGAGAACAGTCAATGTTTCCATGAAACCTTTACAACACACAGAGTACTTCCCATCCTTCTTGGTTTTGTTATATAGAAGATTTTACACATTTATGAATGGATGCTTTGGAGACATTCCGAATATAGTCATGGACTGAAGCCAGCATATTGTGTCGGTTCAGTGGTACAGCGTAGCAACCTGCTTCTCCAGGTTTGAAACACCTTGACAGATGACACACACACACACACACACACTTAGAGTCCCGTGGAAAAAGCAGGCCTCCGGAGACACAGTGCTGACGAGTCAGTGGGACAGCGCCCCCCGCTGTCATGGAGGTGGGCCAGGAGACATCTCCCTCACGCTGAAGCACTGAGACTGACAGGGCGAAACATGCGTAACACAAAAGGGGAGTTTATGTGCTGTGTTGAGTGACAGCTGAAAGCGCACAACACTGAGATCATATAACGCTGACTGACTCGGTAACAGCGTGTCTCACTGCCTGAGCAGGACTGCTGCAGAATTTCTGTGTCTGCAGTTTAACTAAATAGAGAAGGCTTAGTACTCTTACTGACATTTGACTTCACCTTTTAGAGTTCGTGCAACTTATTATTATGACCAAGGGCATTGGAAGGGACCAAATCAACCCCTCCAAACAAAGAGTACTCCCACAGGATTGGTAGGGGCATGTCCATACCATCCATTCCCAAATCTGTGCTTAATTATGACTAACATCAGTTCAGAATTATAGCCATCCTTAAAATGGTGTGCATAAGTTGGGTTTGAGATATAAATTGACCTTTGACCCACACGCCATGCTTTCATTTATGTCAGCAGTAGTTGAGAAATCCCTTCAATCCTGACATGTGACGATGCCCACAGCTGCCTGACAGACGGCTCGCT
Organism: Mormyrus iriodes; assembly: GCA_011763525.2. Classification (NCBI taxonomy): domain Eukaryota; kingdom Metazoa; phylum Chordata; class Actinopteri; order Osteoglossiformes; family Mormyridae; genus Mormyrus; species Mormyrus iriodes. The sequence continues at coordinate 4,875,456 of JAAGVU020000032.1, forward strand.
TGCATCACGCAGCCCGTTACTCTGTCTTCAAAGGCCGCTCTGTATATATGGATTCCTGCTTGGATAAACAGCCTTTTCTCGTTCAAGCGTGCTGCCTTAATGTCGACGGGGTGCTGTGTAACGTGGCAGGGCACAGCTGAGGAGGCTGTTCTGCTGTTCTCTGTCTATACGCGTCTCTCCTTTTCTGTTTTTAGTTTTTCGAAGCGGGTTGAATCGGACTTTCCTTTTAATCGCACGTTTGTTTGAGATTGCCTGGCTGAAAAAGGCCCGTCTCACAAAAGATGTTTTATGTAGGATCGTATCCTTGCAGTTATATACCCAGATTGAAGGACTAAATGGGAGGATGTTATTGAAAAATCTAGAGCCTGGGCGGGGGCATGGGGGTGGTGGAGTTGTTGAGGCTCCCAGAGAGAAAATAATGAATTGGGTAAGACCAAAAGAAAAAAGGGGGGGGGGCAGAAGCAGAGCGGAGGAGGTCAGGGCTGGAGAGTGGGTTTGTAGGCAGGTTATCATCCATGTCCTCCTCTCTCAGTGCTTAACTAGTCATTTTCATATTTCATCCTCAGTATGGGGTTGGTCATTTAAAGAGAATTGGTCTATGTCATGCATTTCGAATTTACTGCCATGAATTATGTATTATGCACCTGCAGTCTTTATGTGGCCATATGCATCATGACTGCTTTACAGTATATCAAAATGTTGCCAAGGTGCTGTAATCATTCTTGACGTAGGATGGTACCTGATACAGGTATTTTCCACGGGTCAGCACAGGGGCTACAGGAGGATTACCAGGGTAACTGGCCTTGTCAGCGCCTAAAAAACAGCTACGACTAGCCCTACCCCTGCCTCTCTGCAAACACAGGCGTGCGAGTGCAGCTTATACTGTTAATATGAGCCGCGTAAAGGCGTTCTGTATATTTATACAGCTGAGATAGTGGGTGAATGTTGCGATGTGCATTTTGCCTGGGCTGCTATAATGGGTTTTTTGTATTTTTCCCCCCCTCAGTACTATGAGATGTCCTACGGCCTGAATATTGAGATGCACAAACAGGTAAGATGCCCACACACTTTCGGGGGGGTTCCATAAGCGCTGCTACCCTGTTCATAAGCCGTGACTGACCCGTTCTAGTCAGTCTTGGCACCACTCGGTCTCCACTCAAGCAGGGCCGTCATCCAAGGTGACTCGCGGGCCCCTGAGATGTTGACGCATGCTGCCGTTGGCATGGCAGCGACCCGTGCGGCTCAGAGGTGAGCAGCGGACTTGCTCTGGGGGGTGTCCTACCCCTAGGGGCTGAGATAGAAGAGGAACACAGAAGACTGGCAGCTGCCTCGTCAGATAGCCACACGTGATTATGATGAGATCTGTCCTGTGCTCTTCAGCTGTATATTACCTGTGCTTACCATCTTTGTGTTCACCTGCTTTATAATGTTTGGAGAAATCCTGCTTCTTTATTGATTTAACTCTTGCCCTAATTTCAGTCTTCTTGAAGTGACTTCCACACATTGACCTGATTCTCACTATAAAGTTGTTTTTTTTTGTGGTACAAATGGGATCCAGGGATAGATCCTTCTCAGAAGGAGGGTGGGAACGCATAACGTTTATTAACCTTTTCTGGTAACCAGTGAGGCTCTATCTGACAGCCCTAAAGAGGCATTGTGCCTCTTTCCACCATGCTGGTTCCACCCTGGGTTACATGACCATGCAGCTCATGTCCCTAACCCTACCTGACCAAATTGCCATTTTCTCCACTGATCTGCCCCCATCCCCCTCCCCCTCCCCCTCCCTGTCCCCATTCAGATGCCCAGCAGTGGTGTTTTGGCCGCCCAGATATATGTAAATGTTTATTTATTTGGGATAAATATCTATAATGCAGTATTTACTATCCTGGTTCAGTTTCAGCAGTGTGTTGTGACCTGAATCCCAAAGATCATCTGTGGTGGTGAGCCATCCTGGGGCTGTGCCTCCACGCCTTCCCTCTCAGCAAACCTATTTGCTTCCTAATAGGATTCTCCTGGTTCTCCCCGCCTCCTTCCCTTTTTGTATTCCCGGCCTGATCTCGGTGACTGTAGCTGTATTTCCTACCATTTATTTAAGGAGCTGGATTAGGATGTGGGTGTTTATGTGGGTCAGCAGAAGCGGTAGATAGGGGCGAGCGTGCCCTGTTTATGCCCATGCGTTACAGTGCCTCGCTGCCTGCCAGTGTAATGGAGCCCCTTAGCCGGCAACAGTGACGTCACCTTGGCTAAAAGCGATTAAATCCCATGTCGCTAGTCTTTAAGCATAATGAGCTTGTCACCTGTCTGCCACCTATGTGGGAATATGTGGCTGTGTACATTTTCACTGTTAAATACCTTAAGTGCATAAAAGATCTATGAACTTTTCCAGTTTTTTCCAGTTTCTGTTCTGTATGTACTGCTGAAAAAGACTTTTGGTTTTGGTGCCATATGGCTCTTATTGATTTATGCTTTTTATTGTCCCCAGTTCGTTAGGAGGAGTTGGTGTGTGGTCAGTTTTTAGTGTGAGGAGATGAAACCTCATATTGCATTAGAGCTGGGGTCTACACACCCGGTCCCTAGGCTGGTACTGCTCCATGAAATTTTTGTGTGATGTAAACCGGTCTGTGAACGTGAAAAGGTTGGGAACCCCTACTTTAGAGCCAGTGAGGGATGTTGTTAAAAATAACCCTGATGGTGGGATTAGAGCTGAATTTCAGATGCGAGGCTCCATTTTCAGAGACGCGCTGTAAAGGGGCCCCTTCTTGTCTCTGTGAAAGCTCACGCTCTTTATTCCTGTCTGCGCCTGTTATAAATCGATGCGTGTGGCTTCTTTCTGTGTGCCATAGCGTTTAGCTCCTGCGAGTTTTCTCTGTCCGCGTTTTGGGTATTGAATGTGGGATTTGTCTGCACACGTGTTTGCACAGAGAGGTTCGTATGTGTGGGGGACGTGCGCGTGTGTGGCTTTGTTTCTCTGTGCATCCTGCATCCTGCGTGCCTAATGGCTTCGTGCGTCTGTGTGTGTGTCTATGCGTCTGACCATCTGTCCGTCTATGTTTCTGTGTGTCTGTGCGTATGTGCTTGTACATGAGAGAGATGGTGTGTGTGTTTTTGCGTTCGTCTGCTGGTGCTTTCGTTTATTTTGTCCCCTCTCCTTTTCTTCCTTCTCTCCCAAACCGTTAGGCCATCAATCAGATGAGGAAGGGTGGGTGACTGGTCGGGTGCCAGGGAGAAGAGGCTGGCATGCTGCCTAGAGAGACCGGGGGTGGGTTGGTTGGGGGGGGGCGCGCAATCGAGAGAGAGGGAGAATGTGGGAGGATGAAAGCAGAGCAATAGATTTCTGGGCTGTTACTGAATACCCCTGTGCCTGCGACCACAATCGCTGAGTGATTAGACCATCACTCGTCGCAAATATTTGCCTTTAAATGTTTGCGGAGAGAGGGAAGTTGCTCCATTAGGCTGTCGGTGGAAAAGCGATAAGCGTTAGTGCACAGCCCGGGTACTCTGCTGCCAGCGCTGCGACGGGTGCAGTGGCTCTGCACACAGCCAGCCCCCGCGGCCGCAGCCCGGCAAGCGGGCAGGTGTCTGCACCTCCCCACCCCACAACAGCCCCCCGAACCTCTGCCTGGTCTGCAATGTCGCCCGTGCCCGCTGCCGATCGGCGAGGGTAATTCAGAAACAGATGAGCCACTAACTACTCTTATCGTTAGCGAATGCTAATGTTATCATTAATTATCGTCCCAGTGTCCGAAACATTCACGTTATGTTGTTTCAATTCATTACAAATAGAAAGTGCTCCTAAATAGAGTTTAATTTAGAGCTTTAAAATGAAATATTCCTGCAGACATTTAATCAGCCCACATACCCGTTATATAGATGATTTAATATGTTGTTGCCGGATATGGGACTATTACATATGTGCTTGTGTATTAATTTTATTTACAATATAGTCATTAAATTGTAGAATAGCTAAGCAAGAAGCTGGGCTTTCTGGGCTGTCTGTGCGTGTCGGTTTGGGCTGTAATGTGTGGAGCAGAACACCATTCCTTGTATGACCCCAAAAGCACGTCTTCCATGTCATTATACTGGTGAATTCCCAGACCTATTGCTGCTCTCAAGGTTACCTGGAAATGTCTTCTTGTCTTAGCGGTATTTTGTCCAGTTTGAGAGTAATTGATTTAATGAACACTTACCCAGGCAAACTATGTCCTGTGTATTTTTAGTTTGTTCCTGGCAGAGGCTCCACGGTTACCCGAGGGAGGATGGGTGATATTTTTTGGTCTGTGTCTGTGCCGTTTTGCCATTTTGAAGGTGATGAGCAGTACCGAGAAACGCCGCGATGTTTGCCATCTACAGCCCCGTCGTGTTATATGTTAATGCGCTAGCACCAGAACTGCAGCAGCTAGGATGCAGAACCACATAATGAGAGGAATCTGCCCAGGGCAGCACTGGGGGAAACACTCAGGTCTGACCCTGCTGTCCATGCCCCTCATCCACGGCGCCTGAGAGCAGGGGGGCGTAAGAGGAACCATAATTCATACAGAGGCGGCAACCTTATCATTAGCCAATGATGTGTTTGGAAATGGTGAGTGACAGGAGAGGGGGTGCTCTGGGGACCAGTCAGCTGGAGCCAGAGCTGGGGATGGCCCCGCCTCTATATACATGCCCCTGTGTGATGGAGAGGGGTGGAGTCCACTGTGGGTTGGAACGAGGTGAGGCACAGCTGTGAGAAGAAGGGAAGGACATAGAGGAAGGAGGGAAAGACTTTCACGTGAGATAATGAACAGCAGTGAGGGAGAGAGAGGATGCGATGTGTTCAGGCATCAACAGAGAACGTTCTGTGAATACAGGCAGCCAGTGGAAGAGAGGACCATTCATTCTCCAATACAGTAGTTTGTACCGTTTCACAGTGTGAAAGCCTAATAGTGCAGATGGTGCAGAAAGCCTCTTCCAGTAGCAGTCCGTCTATTCCCAGCACTGCCCCTGTGCTGGTCCGGGGGGTGGGGGGGTGTCACACAGGTAAACGAGACGGTCGCTCACCCCCCACGTGTCGTGTCCTCTCTTACAGGCTGAGATCGTGAAGCGCCTCAGTGCCATCTGTGCCCAGATCATCCCCTTCCTGTCTCAGGAGGTGTGTGCTTGTCGTCGCTGGGGGGCTACAGGCTCCGCCTGCCTTTGGGTCATAGGAGATACACCCCTAACACATCTCCTACTCAGGAGCGAGGAGTTCGGCTCCTCTCCAGCTGAAAGATTTCTGTCGGAAGGGGACCCGCCTGGATTCGTCGGCGTCTTAAGCTTTAAACTGGATGTCGGCACGGTCCTCCGAGTCTCTCATTAAAACTTCTGACAGCAATGGCTCTGCTTCCCGGCATTCCATGGCGATTATGTGCATGCTGACAGGGAGTCTGTGAAGCGCAGCTCGCTGGCGTGCTCAGCGGACTAATTAAGGCTAATAAACGATGCCGCAGGACTGTTTAAATGCCTCGGGGGTGGGGAAAAAAGGGTTCTATTGAGCGTGTGTATGCTGGGCTGGGGTGGGGATTCCGTCACGGAGCCGTGTCTCTCCCCCTCATGCTGTGGCCTGCCCTCGGCCCCTTCTACTCTCCCAGCACCAGCAGCAGGTGGTGCAGGCAGTGGAGAGGGCCAAGCAGGTCACCATGGCAGAGCTCAACGCCATCATCGGGGTGAGTCACTTTCAGACCCTGTCGTGCCGACCCCCCCCCGCAGCCAGGTGTTCCGTGATACAGCCTGCCACCAAGCACCCCCCCCACGCCCCCCCGGGCATATCAGCTGTAACCAACACCCATGGAACAGCAAGCTGCTGTCACGGAAGCCCCGTTAACCTGCCTGAACCCTCTCACCACCCCCCCCTCCACCCCCATCACTCTCTGTCTCATGGGGGTACAGCAGCAGCAGCTCCAGCACCTCTCACACCACACCCCCGGCATCCCGCTCATCCCCCACCCGTCGGGACTCTCCCTGGGGGGCAGCACCGGACTCCTGGCCCTCACCGGGGCCCTGGGGGTGCCGGCGCACCTGGCCAGCAAGGAGGAGCGAAACCTGCTGGACCTGGAGCACATGAGAGGTAGCTCTTGCCCGCAGTCTGCTCGCTGCTGTGGCTTTTATCCAGAGCTGCGTAAGTCAGATCCAGAGAGTAAAAGACCAGACCAGGTTTTTCTTTCAAACGGCCAGTTGAGTATAAAGAGTCACGGTCATATAGTACTCACCTAGCTGGTTGAAACAAAATCTTGGTCTGGATTTTTCCTCTCTGGACCTGAACTACCCACCTCTGCTTTTATCGTTAATTCACATTCAGATTCAGCCTCTTGCTCAAGCGGCCAACAGCACAAGGCCTCGACTGTCACCTTTGGCCTTTCCCTTCACTGCCATGTGCTATTCTACTTCTCTAACCGCTAATAAGCTGCTGTTTTCATTACTAGGTAAATAAAATGCAGGTAACTTTGTAAATCTTTTACTCTTCTGCCTGTGTGTTTATTAGAAGAACTGGTACCGTTTACAGTAAGACTGCGTAACGCTTGGTGGTTTCGGTTCCCGGTGAGGCAGGTCAGACTTCCTGTCCAGCACACTGCTGTGTCTTACTCAGTCCCTCGGGTGTGTTGGCGGGAGAGCAGGGCCGACAGTGACTCACCAAGCTGTGGGAACTCTGTGCATAGCGGCCTAGGAACAGCGCGGGGGAAAAAATTGCCGCTCTGCTTGTGTATATTTATATTTTTTCCACAAGGACGGGATTTTTTTAGGCTGACCTTGTTATATTTAGGGATCATTGTTATTATTACCCTTATTGACGTCAGCCCTCCCCCCCCTTTTTCGTTTCAGAGGGAGTACCCAGTCGGGTGAGTATTAAGCGTGTGTGTGTCCGTCCATTCATCACGCATGTCCGTGCACCTTTCTGCATAATTCGTCATGTGTCTGAGACACCTGCAAACCCTGGGAAAGCACTAGGGAGTGAAAGTGACAGTACATCCCCATTTTCAACTGACTGGGAAAGAAAATGAGGGAGGGGGTGGGGCTAAGGCAGTGGTGTGTGTCTAACAAGCTTGCTGATTGGCTAGGGCGGTGGTTTGTGTTTAACAAGTTCCCTGATTGGCTACATGCTGAGGCTCCACTGTCTGTCGGGGTGAGGTTGTGACGGCAGGGGACTGGGCGTGCTTGTCCCCGCCGCCATGCCCCACGCGGTGTCATTGGCCTGCTCCAGGATCTCCCTGGGTTGCTCCGCCACAGCACGGCTTCCTGACACAGATACAGAGCTGCTGCTCTCCAGCACTGTCACTCTGACAATGGGGGCTCACAGGAAGGGGCGGGGGGGCACCGAAATGGGAGAGAGGGAGACATTTTTACTTTTTCAGTGCTGCACCATTTGTGTTGTACAGATGAGCACACAGCAATATGCTGCTTTTCAGGTCCAAACAGCCCCTTTTACCTGTAATGACAGTTACTAATTACTGATTCCTTCTCACCTTCATATACATTTCCTTTTATTAGTAATTTGTTAACTTAAATTGTGCATCTTTCTAATATTTAATCATAAACTGAGCTGAAGGAAGACAAAAAAAAATAAAAAATCGAGGTAAAGTGAATAAACCGGAATGAAGAAGATGTCGTGGGACGTACAGGGTGTGTCATGGGCTTGTATGTCTGTGCAAAATATCGCTGTCTTGCCCAAACCATGTTTACTGTCTGCCTGCCTCACAGGAAGTTAGGAATGATCAGTCATGTCCGGTGCCAATATGAAGAAAAAAAATAAATGCTCTTATTTAATTTTGTTTAAACATAATATGGGATGCAAAAATATGTACAGTCGAATCACAGAGAGGTGTTATGATGTGTAATATATGACGTCTGTACTCGTTTCTTAACTTAAATGTAACTTCATGTCCAAAATGCAGCTGGGTCTTTAAGCGCTAAGGCACTGTCTGTGTTTTTGCTTGTCCTGGTTTCTCTGTCTGCAATCCTCAGAGTAAGTCTGTGTCCTCGACGGACAGCCAGCCACCGGAGGAACGCCAGGGTCCCTCGGCGGGGTACTCGTCTCAGGGCGGGGGCGATGGAAAGAGGAGGCGCTGTGAGGAGAAGGATACACTTCTGTCGCACTATGTAGGTTTGCCGCCATCCGACGGGGGTGGGATATGGTCACCACCCCCGGTCACTTGAGTAAACTATACATGCTGTCCTCATCTAACAATGAAGATGCACTTTGGGGCTGAAATAATGTCTCACGAAAGCTACAAAGTAGCGAATATGAAGTTAATATTTTTAGTAACTGCTTGCCCCCGTCTCCCTGACTGGCTTATTGATGCCACGCTATTCTGTTCCAGTTTACAATGAGACACGATTTTGCTCTGCTTTGGTACAAAATAGCACCTTTTCTAACACAGACCTGAGCGGCCAAAGTGAAATGGGAGGGTTATGTCCCTGAATGGCGACGTCGATGAGACTTCCAGGCCATGCTCACATCAAAGAACTGTTGCCATGGACACTAAGTACCATTACTGTCACTCTTGTTTCCAGGGAGAGAAGGGGACAGTATAGATGTGTTGCATTGAGATTTGAACAATTAGACAGCATATAAGCTTGAGAGGATAATGAGGACAGCGCAGGGCGGACCACGGTTAAAGACAGGCCTGCATAACGTGCATTCCCAGTGGGATGTGCGGCGTTTCGGTGGGTGTCTGGCACGGCACCCAAACATCCTCTCTCCCTGGTCTACAGGACAGTGATGCGGAGAAGAGTGAAGAAAATTTGGTGGTGGACGTCTCCAACGAGGTGGGTTTTCCAGCTTCAGACCTTCGAGGTGTTAGATGAGTTATCGACCAAGCCAGACATTTCTTAAAGGTTCAATCGTCCCTTTTGACAATCTAAAACGATACCGGGTTCCTCCCTTTGCTGGTTATTCTATCATTAATTATTGAGTGCTTAATTTGAAAGGCTTATTAAACTATGGAAGGGCTTAATAGCTGAATTTAGATTTCAGTTGAAAGTCCTATTTTTTTAAAAGATACCTTAGAGTACAGGAGACTATTAGAATCATACTTGATTTTTCAATGAAAATTGTAATGAGACTTTATAATTCACTTTCATAATGTCGGACACACTTCCCTGTGTCCTTATACATTTAAAAGATTGATTGTTCCACCTCTCTGTCAGTGGTGGAGTTGATGATTAGTGATGATGATGATGATTATTATTAATACGGTAATGTGCAGCATGTCAGATTTCCTACATGCCTTTCTCTGTCTGGATGAAGGAGCCCATTTCTCCGAGCGGAAGCCAGATGAACTCCCCCCATGGAAACGGGATTGATCGAGCCCCCACCCTCAGGAAAGAGCTGCCGGGGTCACCCAGCCCCTCAGATGCCCCCTCCTCGTCCCCTGTTCGCAGCCCCACACCAAACAAGACCAAGGATTCTGCTCAGGTGTGTGGAATTTGCACCCCGTGTTGTGGTGTTTCACTAGGTGTGATGCAATCTGTGTTCAGGAATCGAATCTCTTTCATTCTCTAAGTTAAGCATGACACTGGTTCCCTCAGTCATGTTGGGAGCATGTTACCTCATTAAAGATCCCTGACTCTAAACATCTGGAGTAAATGTCCAGAACTCAGCTGTCAGTGAATAGCTTGCACCAATCAGGTGCTGGTTCGCATGTCTTGCCTTTGTTTCACATCCAGGCAGAGAAGGCGCAGTCACCCTGTTCAAAATCGAGCAGCCCCTCCCCCTCCCACCGCGACACCCTCACCCCAGCCCCCCCAGGTCCCAGCACGTCCTGCTTGCGCCTGGTCAGCAAGGCAGCCTCCTCTGCTGACCCCCTCGGTGAGAATAACCCTTTGCTGTGCCCACTTACCACACTCATTTCACACAGCCTTCTGTGTCTCCCTAGCCTGAACAGAGGCCTGTGGTCCCCTTATGTCACCAGCACTTGTTGTCCATGTGGTTGTTCCTGTCATATTCTCATTAGACTATATTTATTTAATTCCAAAGACCCATACTGAAGCAGCTCAACGCATTTTATTTGGAATGTTGAGTCACCAGGCTTATGTGCGTCAAAGGCTTTCATCGGCTTCACGCAGAAACTCATTCACCCTGTTGTTCTGTTACTTTTTGCTTAGCTGATGCTATTTCTGAAGCCTTCCTCCCCATTCATATGGCTACATATTTTTCTGCAGCAGTCTAGGTTAAGTGACCGCTCTGGGGCCTCCTGGGACCCTCTCTCCATCCTCTGCCCTGTTACTTTTTATGGTCTATCATGTTACTGCTGCTTAGCGCCACTTTCATGTGTTCCTGCCAACCCCCTCTTCCTCTCCTCTAAGTCTCAGCCTTTCTTCAAGCGATACGGAAAAAAAGATGAAAGCGGACCGTAAGCCTGGTGGAGGCAGAGCGTTTCTGTGGCACCGGTAGCTACTGACCTTTCCTTCCGTGTGCCGCAGCTCTGCGCAGCCCCCTGTCTGCTCCTCCCAGCTCATACCTCGCCCACTTTGGCGTGGTGTCCCACGCGGGGCTCAACGGAGAACTCACCAGTCCGGGGGGATTTGGGGGGGCCCTGACCTTGTCCCCACAGATCAGCGTGGGTTCCAGTCCGTACACACGCAGTCCCATGGTGAGTAGGCCATCATTTGCCCTCTCTGCTTTGCCTTATATGAGCTGCTGCCTAAGACGTCTGTGTGTGGGGCTCTCTTAAGTGCTAAAGTTACGTACATCTCTCTATACAGCACTTAGAAGCATTACTGTTATGTTGGACGGCATGCATTCAGGGAATGAGGAGAGCCAGAAAAAGAAAACCGTTTGTTACTTTTTTCCCCACAGACATACGAGTCACGCACTCACGTCAGGGCCCCGGGGTTGTCCTCGTCGCTGCCTGGAGCCACACTGGGCAAACCGTGAGTCTCTGTCCTTCTCTAAAAGACACGGGCTCTGTCTCAACCTTCCAGCGCATTCTTTTATTAAATTTGGCTACTGCCTCGGGATGTCTCGTGACTGTAGAAATTCATCAGAAGTAACACTCTTCACGGTCTGCACCGCAGAGCTTTTGTCTGACGTGTGCACGCTGCAGACAGCCTTTGTGTAAATGGTAATTATGTGTGAGAAACTGAATACCCTCACACATTTGCACTCTGATGTTCAAACAGCACAAAAGCCCGGGTTAGTGCCACTCTGCCCAGGTGTTTGTTTATCAGTGCTGATATATTCAGCACTGCTGTAGTTTTAGTGTTAATTTCCCTGAGACATCATTGCAGGATTTTTGTAGATGTTTCCCATTCCTCCTCAGCGCCTACTCCTTCCATGTGAGCGCAGATGGGCAGATGCAGCCGGTCCCCTTCCCTCCGGACGCCCTGCTAGGCC